>OZ010736.1:165480138-165537638 GCA_963932295.1 Tipula lateralis | reverse complement strand
AAACGATATTGAAGATATATATTATGAAGAAATTAAAAAATCCAAAAATACCTATGAACAAATTTCAAAATGGCCAATTTCAATAAATCAAACAAATTTCAAAATGGCCTTTCTATGTAATTGCTTTCAGTAAATTGCAATTGGGTGTAATTAAATTATTAATCAGTAATAAGAACTCGAAGCAATTGATTGATTATGTGGATGCAACTGGTGGGCTTGTGCGGCCACCTAATTCAGAAACGCCAGTCGTTTTATACTACGCGTTAATAATTTCACTAAAACGAAATCAACGCGACCGAAGTGATCCATTGTCCATTACTGATCTTGTCAGTGCAAGCCATAATTCCTTGACTGTTTGAACTTGGCTCAGATCGTTCAAGCATTTTGCTACACCGATAGTTGTGCCAACGAATAGTTCCTGACTTCTATGAACTATATCTCAATTCCTTTACATAGAAAAGTTCTTAAAAAAATTGTACGTTTTACTAAAACAGTCACCTATCAAAAATTATGCACCGCTAGTTGGGTCAGTGACTAGTTGCTGACTAGGGACTTCGTTTTTAATTTAAATAAGTATATAAATTGGACCGCCCAGGTGACTCAGTGGTTAAAGCTGTGGCAGTTGGAGCGGGAGGTACCGGGTTCGAATCCCGATGGGGGCAGGATGGAAAAGGATTTTTTGAACACATCTATGACCCCCTATTGGAGTGCAGACACCGTTCAAACTTTTCAATAATATTCAATGAACCACATTTGTTGCATCGATGTCATTAACTGCCCCATATCGAAATTCCAAGAAGACACGATATATTACTTTGTAGTTTTAACAAAGTTTGTTGTAGACTTCTATTAGTTCAGATTTTGCCTGCAATAGTTTCATTTCCCTTTTATTCAACAATCCCACCGCTGTCACCAATTGTTGCGACTATCCCTAAAAGGGATTCCAACCAAAATGATGTCGATTGTGAATAAAATTGTCTACATGCATATTTTTATCAAATTTCATTATAATCACAACAATTCACTTGTTCTTCACTTATTATTTCACTTTTACTTTCCTTTACAGCTATAGTCGAGGTTGAAATTCAAAATGATAGAATACGCTATCTCTTACAGAGAGGATATTTGCGGCCACTCTATGCTACTTTTCTGTAGGGATCCAAACTTTTCAGATGAGCAAGATTTAAGTTTACCTCGAAGTACGCTTCGAATCTTATAGATTACAAAGTTGATTATTGCAATCACCTTAAACGGCCCTTTCCCAGTGTATTTGTTGACTTTCACAACTACAACCTCTCCATAACAATTTTTTCTTCCAATTGACCGCAAACTTTTGTTGGATGACTCAATATAATTCGCCTGACAATTGTTTCTCCGCTGTTGAATTGCAATATCAGCTTAATCATTTTCCTATGAAGTTTTAAAAAGTTCAAAGTGTTTGCTAACAAACCTATAATTCTTTACCTGACAGCAGAAGTGAGCTATAAAATTTATTATATGTCATAACAGATGTTTAAAACTTAGCTAACTGCTTTGGAAATATAAATTGAACATAAAAGGTGTTTTTTAGCGGTTCACATCTTTATGGAAATACTGTTTTATTTTACCACCATTTTGACAGTGTTTGCTGTGTCATTAGTATAAGTGGGTACCTCGGTCAATCTTAATACGTTTTGGCACCACGTATATAATTAATCATATAAATGATAATACGCATCCAGTAAGATGTTAAACCGAACATCTGACGTCGTCCTCACAACTAAAGGTGTGTCCATTCACTTTATGGAATATTTTATCTAGGGATCTTGGTTAACGTGCCTACAAGATTTAACTGGTGCAGAAGCTATCCCACCATCGCACACTCCGCCAATTTGGTCTATTGATTGACGCGCAAATTTATTTTAATTTTTCCAACAAAATTGTATTCAGTGATGAAGCTCACTTTTACTTGAGTGGGTTCATTAAGCAACAGAATTGGTTTGAAGTGAATATAATCCACAAGCCTTGGCTGAAACACCATTACATCCAGAGATAGTATTACTGGGCAAATCACTG
Organism: Tipula lateralis; assembly: GCA_963932295.1. Classification (NCBI taxonomy): domain Eukaryota; kingdom Metazoa; phylum Arthropoda; class Insecta; order Diptera; family Tipulidae; genus Tipula; species Tipula lateralis. Next base: position 165,535,583 of record OZ010736.1, on the reverse strand, counting down.
TTTGGTTTGTTTTATGGGCTGGTGGTCTCTTTGGACCATGTATTCAAAAACGATGCTGGGTGAAATGTGAGAGTCAACGGTGAATGATACCCCAAGTGGCTGTCATATATTTTGCTGATATGAGGTTCAACAGGACGGTGCCTCATGCCACACATCGCGGGAAATAATTAATTTACTCAAAGAAACATTTGATGAAACATTTACCTATACTAATTGGTCACCAAGATCGCGTGATCTAGCTCCATTTGGTTATTTTATTTGGGGAACCCTCAAGTTACTTGTCTACGTCGAAAGACTAGATTTAATAATTTTTTTACTTAGAACACTGCTGAGAAAAGTGTTTTGAAGTTGGACATACAGATTGCGCCATCTACGTGCTAATCACGGTAGCTATACATATTCGAAATCACATTCAAGCATTAATAGCATAAAAATATCTATCTAATAAAGCTAGTTTCACTGATATTCATAAAAGAGTCAGGGAATTAGTTTTTAATAACCTCAACAAATAAGTTATTTGCCTTCCTGAGTTGATCGAATCGAGAATTTTTATTTCCAGATTCCAAAGTGCCATTCCATTTTACTCTAGACTGATAAATGCGAAAGGTATCCAGTAGCTTTTAAATTATTGATTTGAAAATTTCATAAAAAAGCTCTTCCACCTAAATCAAATTATGTAGTTCTATCCATGTACTAATTGTTATTCCCTTAACTGGTTTGACTGATGAATTAAAGTTTACCTGCTTAAGTTAAATGAACTATTGGATTTCGGAAGCTTTCAACATATCCAATTGTTCAATAAAATATTTTTCAAAAGCGTTATCTCCCATAAGGTTTATTCAAAATACTAAGTTGTTAATGGTTTATCAGATAGCATTTAGCTCGTAACGGTGATAGAGTTGACGGTGAAAGAATTGAGGGTGTTTTGGCTCCAATACTTAAATTTACAATAAATGGTTACTTTTCTAAAAAAAAGCATCTGTGAAAATGTATAAGCTTATCGCAGCTTTAAATAGCACCTTATATGATTTATTTTAAAAACAGGTTAAAAGCAGGATAGCCTCAACAATTCCTTAACAAGTAATTGGGGCTTCATGTTCAAGTACATACATTCTTCTATCTATAACCCGATTACAAAACTCTCTATACATAGCTTATCTCGTATTGACGGTGACCCAAAGAATTGTAGTTCATCAGGACTAGTTTGCCAAAGGACACATATTTGTTGAGTATCTATTGCTACTGTTCCTCAGAACATCTTTCAAACTACACTTTCGTATTGAGTCCATGTAAGTTATACAGGAGTGGCAATCCTTTATCTATTTGTAAATAAATCACACATTTTGAGATGAAAAGTCAACATTTGTTATTGATAATGGAAAGTGGTTCTATAAGCTATTTATGTTCATATGCCCACCACGGCTTCGTCTACTAGTTTTCTTTCGGACATGAATTTCAGTTCGAACGTTGTTTTTACGTGGTTGAATAGTTTGTGGATGATTAGCATACATTTTTCAAATAACTTCACATTTTCTTTTGATATTTTGCGATCACTAAATTTTGTTGGTAAGCATACCACTCCAATTCGGGGCACAAGAACCAGTTGAGATATATACGACAACGTTCCTCATTCACTATAAGAGCATTATAGTGTTTGTTTTTAAAAAACTACTTCCTAGTTTTGCCACGAACCTGCACACAAACAGTGCCAATTCGACAATTTTACTTATTGCCGTATCCATGAGTGGGCTCAATTTTTGAGTAGGTTGAATATTGTATGAATCAAAATAAAGATTAATATGTCAAATACATCATAATATGGTTTGTAAAATTTTTAGTTCTTGTAAACGATGTTTGGTTGATGTTCTTGGTCCATTACAAACACTATTACTAACAGCTGCCACTGCATCAGTAGTACGAATATAGCATGAATATGTTTATACGGGTTACGACCTTCTACTAAAAAGTTTCTTCAAAAAGTGCAATAATCTTGAAAATTGCCAGCTCAGTAGGAAGTCCATGTTGACCATAACTATTACGAGTTTACGGCAGACAAAATGAATTTTTGTCTTGTTAGTTACCCTATAATGATGATTGGCAAATTCTATACTTTTCATTGGTTGAAAAAGGACCAACAAATACCCCACCCTTAAGTTTATTAACTGTGCTATCATATTTGAGAGAATAGGAAAAGCTTTAAAATTTGAAAAATGCTCTGAACGATGACGTGTTTATTAGAGTCTTAGACACTCTTAGTAGACAGAAATGGACTTCGAATTCGGGTTCAAACTCAAGGCACTGACACGAAGCCCTTGAGTTGTGACAGCACTATTTTTGTTTATTTTGAGAAAAACCGTTCTAGTCACATTTCTCGTTGGTTAGGACTCCTCACTCTATTCTTTACAGTAAATTAAACTCAGATTACAAATTTCGAACTAAATCAAGAACTGGATTTCACTCTTAATGATCGAAGATGGCTACTTTTATTCGACTTTATAATTCTTCATGCCATCCCTTATTTCAGTATATGAAGGTGAAATTCTATTGTCGATTCATAGCATTTTATAATATTAACGATGAATGATCCCTTGTTTGCAGTGTCAAAAGATTATGAACCCACCGTCACAAATTATACATGTAGATCATAAATTAAGAGAAAGTCAATCGCATAATGTATACGCACAAATTTACAAATCTAAATTGCTACACAACTATTCCAAAATCTTACCAATATATTTGTTATTCGATAAACATCTTTAAATAATATTGACTTAGCCATATATAAGCTATATAAACAAACAATCTGCGCGCAAGCAGTGTAACACTTGAAATTGGATAGTACAAAATCATCAGTCATGTGGCACTGATTACAAAAATCTTATAATAAAACAACAACACTCTTATTGTTGTTAATCGAGAAACACAGAAATGAAAATTGGAAATTTTTAGATTACTTCTTGAGATACAGTTCAATCAAGTTGAAAATAAAAATGATTAGAAATTTTTGGTATTATTTGAAGGAAGTGGTTAATGTTGAATTATGTATGCTCACTCAATGTATTTATATATATAGACTATTAATCGGTCATATTGCCCCAAAAAGCGCACAGACAAACATTCGAAAGTACCTACATATATAACTAGATCAAATAGTTGTTGTTGTTGTAATGTACAACAAAGTAAGTAATTAATAAACCTATATGTTACGGTAATCAAAAGACATAAATCGACATGTATCGATTTATTGAAAATTATACAAAAAAAACACTATGTACGGTATATATGTACATACAAGAAATACTTTCCCTTTCTATTCTAACTATATGCCACAGACAAAAAATATTGTTTAACATACAGAGACCACCTTTATATCACAAAAACATATTAGAGCCACGTGTTTCATGTCCCAAATTAACCATAAAATATTAATTAATACGAGTTGCGACTCAATTGGTCAGTTCGTGCACCACATCACCATCGCAACAACCTCCAGTATAAGATTTATTTTTTTTTTGCTGAGATGTAGACCAAACAACATATTATATACAAACAAAAGAAACATAACAGGAATCTTAAATAATGCAATTTGTAGATTGCAAGATCAAAATCCATTCAAAGTCTCTCGCTGTAACATTATACAAAAAAAAAACTCTTTGACAACTTTAGTCCTACTTTAATCCACACAACCATCACCCACTCAAATAAAAACAAAAAAATTTATGTTTATAATTCAAATGTAAATCTTTCTTGTGTAAAAAATACGTCTCAAACGAAAATCTATAGCACAAACTGAAGAAAACGAATATGAATATTATGCAACATAATGCAACAAGAACAGCAACAATGACAACAACAACAATCACAAAACGATATCGATGCTATATGAAGTATCCAACACAATGATTAGTTATTTATGTCTATAACTCTATATACTCGTGCATACATCTGGTGAAAACACGATTTCTTGTGAAATGGAAATGATAAGAAAATCGAAATGAAAAACAATAACTGGGTACTCGTATCATTGGATTGGGTGGAATGAAAATGACGTAATTGTGTTGGACATAACGCATCGCAATATATTTACGAACTTATATTTAAAGTTGCGACATTTGGAGTGGAAGGTACTGGGTTCAAATCTCGGAAGGGGCCGGATGCAATCGGTCTGATTACGATCGGTTGTGTGAGAGGGTTGAATCTTGTTGAATATGAATATTTTTCTTAAAATTACTCTGGGTGTACTGCTATTTAATAATAATGCAATGTTATCTCAATGCGTTACCGCCTAGGTGCCGCAGTGGTTAAAGCTGAGGCAGTTGGAGCGAGAGGTACCAGGTTCATATCCTGATAGGGGCAAGATGCGAAAAGGGTTTTTCCACCATCGATCATATAGGTATGGTGCGGTCGGTGATGTGAATGAACACATCTGGATCTCCTGTTAAAATTTCATATTAGTCCCCTGTTGAGATCCCCTGTTGAGTTTAAAATCTCATCGTCCATGTCAGTACTAAAGGCTGACATAGGAGCTATATGCAATGCGCAGATGGTTCTACGTTAATCGGACCTATAGCCGTACATATGGTGGTATCACAACGGACAATCGTCGTCTAAATGTGCGGTAGCAGCCGAACCCAACAAAAAAGTGTAAAATAAAATCTAAATCGATCACCAACGGTAATATTAACACCTCTAGCAACTAAATTCCAGCTAATGTCACTGTTGATACCAAAGTAAAAAGTGAATTGGAAATGGTGAAACCTAGTAAATATGTACATGGCATATATATAAGAATATTAAAAATCATATTAATCGGAATGGTTTCCCAGTGGGTAAAGTTAAGTTTCATGAGCTTGTTCCAAATATTGGGTTGCAGCCAGTTTGGTCAACTTTAAATAATTTATAATCTTGGATTAGATTAGAAAATGTACAATAAATCCACAATGTAGTTGGTTGGTCACTGTAGAGTGCAGCACTGTTTCTTTAATACTTTAGAAAAAAACTTGGAAGTGATCGAAACCGATTGTGAGAAATCGTGCATACACTTTGGAATATGTTACAGTCGCAATCTTCTTTGTCATATCTACCTCGATCTATTATGTGTTGAGGAAACTTGGCTAACTCAATGACAAATTTAGAATCAATGACATAATCGTTATCATTTGTGGTTAGAGAATCGTAAGATATGAAAGACCACCTAAATCATGAGATGGTGCCAGTATATACTGCAAAAAATGTAAGGAGCTTAAAATAGTCCATTCTAGTATGCGGTTAAACTGAAGTGATTTTGCCTGAATTGAACATTCCATCTTTGACGGTTCTCATTGTAGCATGTTATTATCCCGACACTCCCGGACAGAGCTAATCTCTTCAAAAATGTATTATATTCGTTGTCTTATCATTTAGTCATTTTATAATACTGAACTGAAGACCTTAATGTCGAAATATTTTATAAGACACATATACGCACTGCGTATGATTGGTTATATAGACAAATGTTATGTTTTCAGGTCAACTTGGCTAAATAAGTGTATTGTCCCTAAATGAGAACAACCTAGAATCTTTGGTGATAACCAATAAAGACAGCCAGACATACTATTCATAGATGATACATTCTGAGCAACAACAGCAACTTTCTCACATACATACTGTCAATGCACGTACATGTGTTGGTTTATCATATATAACAATTCAGTTTCACGAACTCTCTTCAGAAATTGATCCAGAAACTGTTTTGTAGAAGTTTTATTTCTATCTACATAAATTACATACAGTTTGGGTAAAACACTCACGACATTGAAAGTAATTTTTCCAAATGTCAAACATTTACTGTTATGACACGAATCAGGTGCCCGTTCCGACAATCGAAATAACCGGTAGTTGAAATTGCAAACCCTAGATGGACAACCGATGACTATATCGCCAATAATTAATTTTAAGTCTTTTGAGAGAGTCGATCCCGATTAAGTATATTTCTATTCGTCCTTCTAAATTTTTGAAGGAGGTTCACATTCATACTAATACTCGAGGCATAGATACTAATACTCGAGCTTTATGATCACACTTTGTACCAAATGCTTTATCAAATCTGTATTGTTTTACCAAATTGTGTTTTCTTTATATAGTTTTTCAATTTAACTCGGTGAATCCGTGGGTCTTAAAGACTACTGTGACAAGCTCAAGATGAACATGTCTGTTGAAATGAAGGTAATTGATCAGCTTTCAAACTGTTGATGACATAATATGGTAATTCACTATTGATATCTCATTTTTGTTAAATTCTGTGACTTACGTCTTTGGCCGTGTTGAAATGTTACCTAATTCGTATCTAGATGAACAAAAATTTCAACATTCAGATTATTTCGACACCTTTTAGTCGGACTAGTTAGCTAGCAAACTAGTGAAGGAATAGAGAAACCGATTGGACCTTAAAGCCAACGCGTAGATATCTGAGGCTTTGGAAAGCGATGACTTTACAAATTAATGATCACTAAAAAGGCGCCAATTTGATACTAAGGCTGGGCTTAGTATCAAATAACTTCTGTTGAAGTTGTCAAAACGTAGAGGAAGATATGGAGGTGACACAAAATCTGTGGTATATTTCAGCACTAACACATATGAGGTATTTGTACGTGAATGGCAACCTCTCTGAGTTTGGAAAAAATAATGGGTGAGATATGTTTCTTTGGAAGCCCGCTGTAATCTAACCTAACCAAACCCAATTTCAAAATAGGAGTTAACTCGACTATATGGATTTACTATTTTATATTCACTTGTATAAATCAGGACTTAATAAACACTTCACTTCACTTATATAAATCAAGATTAAAATCAAACAGCCACTTAAAATAATGTAACATTAAATGATGTGTGATCGATTATTTCTAAAACTTATACCTTAAGCCTAAGCGATGCAATAGTTTGATATAATAAGAAAACAAGTGATTTTAATGCTTGATATGTTGAGTCATTGGTGATGTCGCATATCATCCTCATACAAAAAAAGTCCAACGGAATCAAAATGAGCATCGTCAGAAAAGATTTTCATTAAAACTGCTAATTTTTTCCAAGCACCTATAGTTACCAAACCATAAACGTTGCGAATGGTCTTTTTGCTTCAGCTCCTGTACTTACAGAACTTTAAAAGCCATTATTCCGTGGATTTTGTTGTTCAAGATTCTCACCACAGAATTGTGTGAAATGTTAGAATCCTTGGTCCCGAAGTGATACATTCTGAGCAACAACTGCAACGCTCGCAGATACATAATGTCAATGCACGTACATAAATTGATCCTGTAACTGCTTTGTATGGAGGTTTTATTTTTATCCACATAAATTAATTAAATTTTGTGTAGAATACTCACGACCTTGAAAGTCAATGTCCACATGTCAATGTTAAACTATTTCCTGTTATGACACGAATCACGTGAACATTGCCATTATGTACGCAATATTCGGGACTATAAATAGGCCATAATAATAGCAAGTCTGTTGAGAGAGTCGAGTTAATCGTTAAATTTCCTTTATAGTCCTCCTAAAAAATTTTACACGTAAGCTCATATTCAAAGCTACTATTGCTAGAGCCTTATGATGGGTGTTAGTACCAAATGCTTTACTGAAGTCTGTATCATTATACTGGGATGTGTTTTTTATATAAAGTTAATCAATTTAACTTGATTAAACTTAACTTGGCGGATGTTGAATTCCCAGAAATAAACCTGTAGGGGTTTAAAAAGTTCAAGGTGTGAGTGTTTGTTCGTGTCCTTAGTTCCTGTAGCATGTTTCAGACTTAGATGAAGGCAATTGATGAGCTTTTGAACTACTTATGACATAATATGGTATCACCTGTTGATATCGCAATTTATGTTGACGTTCGATCACTTACGTCTAATATGGTGTTGAGTTGCTTCTCACCTCTTAACTAAATGAGTGTTGAAATCAGCAATCAGATTATCTGGACACCTGTAGGTAGTCCGACTTTTTAGGTAACTGCAAAACAGATTATCTAGCCTGAAAAGTCAACGTTTTTTTTGATGATATCACTACAAACACGTCAATTGTGCTAGAAACACTACAAGGTCACTCATAGAGAACAAGGTCACTCATAGAGAAGGTGCGAAAAGTCTGGGTCTAAAGTATCAAATAACACCTGCTAAAGTTGTGGAAACGAAGAGGAAGGTATGGAGATGACTCATAATCTCTGGTACAGTCTAGCATTAATGCATACAAGGTATTTTTATTTGGGCGATAGATTGTAGAGATGTATTTCTTTTGAAACTCGAATTGGTTTATAAACAAGAAGATCCAAATGTGCGTTGACAAAGCCGAGGTAATCTTACTTAACCTAGCCCAGTTTGAAAATAGGAGTAAAAACTCGACTATAGTTTTACAATATTATATTCACTTATATAAATCAGGACTGAAATAATTTTTTCAGAGCCTCGAATTTTAATAGTTCAAATTACGTACTCGTCGACTTGACAAAGAGGCAAAACCATATTGAAATATTTAATCGAACATTCGAGAGTATAAATTTGATTTGTACTGTCTATTGGTAAGACTTACCTTTCAAATAACGATACAATGTCACAATACAATGCGTCAATAAATAGACTGAAAGATAAAAAATTCGGACTGCCACGTAAAATATAGCACTAAATGCTGTCTAAAATAGCATTAAATGCTAACCTTAAGCCTAGATCGAATTGCATCGTTTCATGATAACAAAAATAGTTAGACATGATAAGAAAAACAGTGATTTTAATGTCTTGATATATGTTTAGGTATTAGATAGAAACAACACCCAAATGAACAACTTGAAGTGGAGCCATCCCGTATTTTATGTCCATAAGTACAGATAGACTTGCAAAGTTTAAAATTAATTAAAATTATTTAAATAAGACCGCCATTATGTATGTAAGATTGTGATAAGATTTCCTATAAACTTGATTTGGAGATCTTACTTCAAGCTACTTAAATGGCCGTTAGAGTGATCTGACTGTTATAACTACTTTTGATCCAATTCAATTGTCTAGATTTTAATGGTAAGGAATAGTATATAGCCGTTTAAAAAAATATGTGGACAGCACTCATATATTTGAAAAAAAAACAGTTACCTATACAAACCACCAATTGGAAGAAATAATGGTCAACTGGCGTTTCACCATGAGCAGCAAGATATAGGAGCGAGAAAGGAAGAAATCTCACTAACCAATGCTAAAGAAGTGAAACAACAAATTATAGTACCTAAAAAATCACCAGGATATGACTTGATAACTGGAGAGAGGCAGCTACCTAATATAAGGCTATTAGGAAAATATCGGACATAATTAATGCCTTCTTCTGACTTTGTTCAGTTGAGCCTTCAAGTGAATGAACCTTGTACAGGTCTACTTCGCATCTTCCACTGTTTGAGAGACTGTTATTTTAACGAATTAAACCTGAAATTGAAAAGTCAAGAACCGTTCCGACCAATCAGTTTCGATTTAGAGAGTAACACTTCACCATTGTTCAAGTCCATAGAATAGCAGATTTAATAGTAAAATCCTAAGGACAAAAATATTTGTTCATCCATATTTCTGGACATAGCGCAGACTTTTGACAAAGTCTGACTAAATGGTTTAGTGACTCTCAATAATATTCCTGTACCACCTGCAAAAAAGAAATCGATGCTGATCAATCAAAAAAGATCTGGACATATGGTTTTCAACTATGGGAATGCAACAAATCCACCAATCAACAGCTAGCACATTCTTCATTACATTGTCACACATTTCACGCGGCATTTCATTAATTTCATCACGAATATTTTGTTTGAGTTGCTCAACCGTTTCTGGTTTGTTTGCATAACCTTTGCGTTTCAGATATCCCCACAAAAAGAAGTCCGGAGCAGTCAAATCAGAAGACCGTGGAGACCAATCAACATGACCATTTTTTTAAATAACTTGTTGTGGAAAGAGGTCTCGCAGTAATTCCATTGTAATCCTGGCTGTGTGCGATGTGGCACCGTCTTGTTGATACCACACGTTAATCAAGCCCAAAGCATGCAGTTGTGGCGTTAAAAAGTTTTCAATCATATCACGCTTCCCATTCACAATTATCGTTACGCCATTTTCATTTTCAAAGAAGTAACGTCCAATGATTCCTCCTGACCAAAGTTTGTCTACTTCACGACTACCAAATATGAACTGTCAAGACTAACGTTTACCAAAATGACGGTAAAACAAAGTAGTATACCTTCCCGGCGGATACCCGTACCTACACGGTAATTACAAAATTTGGTAAATGAGTACTTGATTGTCTGGTTTTGTCGATTCTAAAATTTAGGCAAAATCAAGTAAAATAAACAAAAACTATTTTTTACAGTTAATAATTTTAAATTATTTTAACAGATTCCTAGTAAATTTACACTGAAACCTAAAATTTTACTTGATTCTAGTAAATTTACTAATATTATGGTTATTTTCCTAAAACACCAGTGATTTTTTTTTTCAAAAAAAACTAGATAGCCCAATTTTTAAGAAAAAACCTGTTTATCTAGTTAATTGAACAGACATCTTGTAAATCTTCTACCAAAATTTCTACCAAAGTTCAAGTTGAATTGTAGTAAAATATAATATTTTTACCAGAGTAAAATATTTTTTTAACCAGTTATCTAGTAAAAATGTAGAATTTTACCATTTTCCAAACACAGTTGTGTCTTCTAGTTATATATTTTAGTAATCCATTGGATTTAGATAGAATCATACAGTTTTTGAAAAGTGGTTAAAAAAAAAATTGTATTTTGAATTTATTACAGTAAAATAAAATTGGAAATACTTGTTTAAAAAATATAATTTAATTGTGTGATTTATTTGTTAAATAATTTTAAATTTGCTGTAATTTGAGAAATTTATATCAAGTGTTATAATCAGTCTAATGCATAGTGCATACAACAGTGTAGTTGAAGTGATTAATATACACACACACACACATACACATATATATATATATATATATATATATATATATATATATATATATATATATATATATATATATTTATATATATATATATATATATATATATATATATACATATATGTATATATATATATATATATATATATATATATATATATATATATATATATATATGTATATATATATATGTATATATATATATATATATATATATATATATATATATATATATATTTATATATATATATATATTTATATATATATATATATATATATATATATATATATATATATATATATATATATATATATACATATATATATATATATATATGGATTCTTACTCCTTTCTCTTTCTTTTGAACATGTCACATGGGATGTGATTTTTCTAGAGGTGATTTCAAACCGTGGCTTTCAACAAAGTAGTTTGAACTAGAGCGGATAGTGTAGTAGGTGAATACAAGTAATCTGTGAAAGTCAGACAAGTTCTGATTCTAAATTTTAAGTTATCATTGACATCGTCAAAGCATTTGTCCCATACGTCATTACTGGCAAGTTCCATACGATGGAGATGACATTTCAAACGGACGTGTTTATTAAGTATAGAAACTAGTATCCTTAAATTGTCTTTTTAATGAAAAGTGCGTTATTAATCATTTAATCACATTTTTTTATCGTTTTTGTAACAATGTGAAGAGGAATTTTATTCCAAAGCGTGTGTTTCATCACTACAACTCATTTTATTTTTGTATTTCAATTATTCAAAATGACTATAAGACGAAAAATTTAACACCAAAAAAGGAGTAGTTGGTTTAGGTACTATGAAACATAAATGAGGGCCAGTTTTAGTCAGTCAGCCATCTCACCCACAACCGTTGCAACCACAATCTAGAACGTTCAACAGTTTCTTACAATCCTCTATCATTTTAGGACTGGGTAGATGATTGTTCAAACAGTTAAGGACAGTTTTATAAGGTGCAAAATATATAATATCTTTTTTTGTTGGCAATTAAATTTAAGCTGCAATCATGCATACTTACTACATAAACAATTAAAATGTACGGAAAAGAAAAACTTACCTTAAAATAAGAAACAGGTCGAATACGCCACGCCTCTTCAGGGAATCAGATCAATAGACCGAGGATATCCTCTAGATGGAAGTCAAGTCACAAGTCAACCCGAACGAGTGCTCAGGATCGGGAGAGATACCGAAACCGAGTCTGCCGATCGAGTTTGAACCACTCAAGACAGATAAATCAACACCAAACGTGGATATTATCATTTTTATTTAAAGGTTGTAAAGGAAATGAGGGACAACACAATTTCGTAGCAGTGTGTTTGAGACAGTTGCGTGTGTAAGATCATATATTAAAGTAGTTAGTATAATTAGATAACTATTTTTGGTGACATCTGGTCTCTCTTATAAACACGTAAAATTGTTAATGATAACAATTTTACGTTGGCCATTTAAACAGTATATAGAGAATAAGTAATTTAACTTAACCTAAACTACTTTTGAGTTGAATCTCAATTATTAAATTACAAACTAGGTCAGAAACCAAGAAAAAATGTTCGATGTACAAAAGCACAACCAAACCCATCTGAAAATCTCGGTTTAACTCTTTTTAATAATTGCAGCACGGTCCAGATAACATCATTATCCAATAAGAGATTCCCTGTCACAAACTGAGTGCAATATTCTCTTATCAATTTAAGATTATCTTTTAATATCGCATTTTAATCTCTGATTAAGAAATCCAAAATAATATCTTGCAAGTGTAATATCAGCTGCAGGACAGATTCCCAAATTTTAGATCACTTTCTGCCGGCATAACTGTTTATGTCCTTAAAAATAATAATTAATACTCGTTTACGTCCCTAACTTTAGTGTTGATCGATAATTGACAAAGACTTTAAGTTGGACATAAATAGACTTTTACCCATTGGAAATAGTCTATATAGTAGTCAACATGTGTCTCTTCGACAAAGTTGTTGATTACACCAAAGCGAAGTATGACAAGTCACATGTTACACCGTCCTACTGAAACCATATAACAAAAAGTTTGAAAAACAATCAATAAATCCCAGCACGTTTTAAAAAAAATTTGTCCTATGTTGAAGTGACAAGTGTGTATAATTGGTGTAAATGATAATGAATTGATGTCGACCCTGGTATATTTTGCCATAGGTTTTGCCATAATATTGGTAATGGTCAAAATTAACGAATAATTCAGTTTCTTGTATGCAACAATGTAATTTGCTAACTTCTGCTTTTCCATTGTTAACAAGGACTCCATTTTTATGAAACCCAACGTCACTACTTGTCATTGTCAGATAATGAATGGCTCTCCGTATGCAATAGATATAAGTGATAGATTTAAAAATTAGAACACCATTTAATAAAATTCTGGGCCTCGGAGCATGATACGATATGTGACCACTTCCAGCAGCAATCTAAAGTACAGTTGTGAAGTTTGATAATTAAACATCTACAGAATAGTTTCCTGCCACGTTTACTTGTTCGAAATAAAATACATATCAATAGTTTGAGTATATGTTTATCGAACCAAATCAGTCCAGAAGACTAACAAAATAATTCTATTATTTAATCAGACATGCAATAACTTTTTATAATTTATTCGTTCGATCATAATCTCTTCCCAAGGCTGCACGAGTCCAAAAAATCTATTCACTTTTTCTAATTGGATATTGTCAATCGATAGTCTCTAGTTTATATAGTCTTAAGGCCATGCATACATAATTTAGCCTCAATCCTTAATTAAACTATTAAATCTTTTATACATATTTCGGTTATCGCGACCCAACATCGAAATCATCTAAATCACATGATTAAAATATTCATTCGCCGATATAATCTCGCGCACAATCTTATATAGACAGTAAATGTTCCGAGTCTTAACGAAATCTGTATAAATTGAAACATTCAAAATAAATAAACGCGGAATCAATTAACGCAAATAAATAACAAAACTATATATTAAGCCTCGAATACAGATAGATAAAATATATAATACGAGTGTACATAAGTGAAAGTGATTATAAGAAATATGTAAGATTGGTTTCGTATATATGATTCTGGTTTTAGATGACAACAACAAATACTGAAACTGTAACAGAATTTTATTGCAACAAAAAACTAAATCGCGAATGATGAATTAGTGTACTATAAATGAATGGGTGATTGTTAAGCTGTATATATACAATTTGACGTCTTCCCAAAGTAACATTTCAAACCACCCACTCGTTTCTTTAATTATCAATAATGAGTTGGCTAATTTAACAAAAAATTAAAAATTCGACACTCAAGGATAATTCCACACCGTAGCGGTTTACGAAATTCTCATGAATATTTACCATCACTTTGGTACACAGAAATTATTCATTTCGATTCAATTGATTTATAAATTTAATTAAAATGCAAATACGATCGATCGATCGAACGAACAAAATTAAAAAAAAAAAATAACAAGATTTTGGCTATATTGAGCTACATACACGAGCAAAACAAATAGTTTAAAAGCAAAACTAGGGTGGTGCAGGGTATATGTAGAGAAACATTGGTCATTTTGTATGTACTCGTAAGCTTTTCCTATAAAGATAATTATATAAAAAAAAACAGACTAAATTGACCGAGTCATTGTTGATGATATGATTTAAATTAGAAATACAAGACTCGAAAAAAAATTAATTTATAAACTTTTCGTTATTTCATCTTAAATTTTGTATTTATGTATAAACAAAATGATTTGCAATGCGATGGAGCAAAACCATCCGGGTTTTATTGTGCTCTAACATTTTTTTTTTATCGATATGTTTAATATACGAGGGGGTATATACAGTGCGGTTCAATAGATTACCGCCACTTAATTTTGAGAAACAAAAAATTGTAATATAGAGAAAGAAAGGGTATTTAATACTGAGTACAATGTATGTCACCTCACCTCACTCGTCATTTCACTCGAGTCATATTTTGGTATTATGATTGTCGCTTATTTTGAGTGAGTGACGACCGCATCATGGTGCGTTATTTTCTACATTTTGTTGTTTTTAAGTTGGTAACTATTATTTTTTGTTTTGTTTCGGTATGTTTGACGTTTGGTCGGTATATTTGCCCCTCCGAAAGATGATTATAAATATCTGTGTGTCGTAATGGTTGGGGAGCCTACATTCGTCCGCTTTGTAAGTATAGGCTTGTTGCGATATGAAACGATCCTGACTACATGCTGTATTTGTGGGTGCCCACCTTTTTGGAAATATCACTATATATAACTTCCTGGAAATATCTATGCCTTGAACGCGAAACGAAACAATGACAATTAAAACAATCGTCGATTCACAACAAGCTGATCTAAAACTTCAGAATTTACTTTCTGGTTCCAAATGTCTAAATATCTATTGGTTACAACCGCTCGTACATCGCAGAACCGCTACGCCGGGCTATCTTCGACGCATTACATAACATATCACATCCTGGTGTCCGTGCTACCCGTTAATAATTACTGCTCGTTATTTTTGGCCCAGTATAAACAAAGACGTAAGCCAATGGGCTCAGTCTTGTTTATCCTACCAACGTGCTAAAGTCCATCGGCATACAAAATCACCCCATGGACAGTTCGAAATTCCATCAGGTCGATTCGAACATATACATATGGACATCGTAGGACCACTTCCTCCATCTTATGGATACTCTTACATTCTCACTTGTGTGGATCGCCTCACTCGCTGGCCCGAAGCTTACTGCATGACAAATATGTCAGCTGGAACCATTGACACAACATTTGCCAATAATTACGTTTCAGGATTCGGCGTGCCTCTTAATATAACCACTCAAGGGACGCAATTTGAGTCCAAACTTTTCACTGAGTTAACAAAACTACTTGGCATGGTCGAAAGCTTCCACCGGCAACTCAAAGCTGCTTTAATGGTCAGAAGCAATACAACTCATTGGAGTTCGGAACTACCGATCGTTTTACTTGGTATCCGAGCAACAGTGAAAAAATATCTGAAGTGCTCACGTGCTGAAGTGGTTTATGGACAAACCATCAAGCTACCAGTTGAGTTTTCCGTTGAAAATCTTCTTTCACCTTTACCAATTAGCGACACAGTCGTCGACCAACTGAGACAAACCAAGCAGGATCTTGTTCCAAAATCACCACGTCAGTCTAAATATGAAGACGTTTTGGTGCCGAAGTCACTGCCACTAGTGATTTTGTGTTCCTAAGAACAGACAAGGTTCGCACGGGATTATCTCTTCCCTACGAAGGTCCATTTAAATTATTAGACGCCTTCGAAAACAATTCATCGTGTCAATTAATGGAAAAACTCAAACCATTTCAATTGACCGGTTAAAACCGGCTTACGGTATACTATGTGCAACTGATCAAATATTATTTCGGAAACCGCATAAAACTGTTCGTATCGCAACCCATCACACTGTTTTCCTTTAGGGAGGAAGACTCACTCGGAGGAGTCCTGTGGCGATTCACATATTGCAAGCATATAAATTAATTATTGGTTTATACTAATTGCAATTCGTTCACCACCACATAACTACCCGAGATATGTGGTGTTCTGAGCAACTCCAACAAATACACACGCTTTCTTCAATGGTGACCCCAACGGCCCTGTTTAGGACATTACACGTCAAGATCTTCTGACACAAACCACCCGCTTATTTCATCCTACCTCCAACCTAATACGGTAAAAAGTTTAACTTCCCACAATGGAATTTTCCGTCCTTCTCTTTCGGGGAATTTACTTTCGGGGAGTTATGTGGCGATCTGAGCAACTGCAACAAAAATAAAAATAATTTTCTCTTTTAATAATAACTTTCTAAAACAGCAGTCAGTTTGCAAAATTACAAACGGCAGTCATTGTTCAAAATTTGTTGAAGAAATGAAAATAAAATCCAGACATCGCTCAGTATTCGAATTTTTGAAAAAATTTAATTATTAAAATACTTTAAATTCATTTATTTTTTTGAAACTTGAAATTTATTATTTTGAAACACCACCAAACGTCAAACTTACCGAAATCAAAACAAAAAATTATGCGACAATCATAATACCAAAATATGACTCGAGTGACAATACACGTCACGGTGACGAGGTGAGGTAACATATATTGTACTCAGTATTAAATACTCTTTCTTTCTCTATTTTACAATTTTTTCTATCTCACACGCACCGGCTGGAATATGACTTTTGCTTCTCAGAATTAAGTGGCGGTAATCTATTGAACCGCACTGTATGTGTATATGCTGATTATTATTTGCAAATTGCTTTTAATTGTGTGTCTCAACTATTATTAAGTGTACACATAATATAACTTTCTTATATAAATGCGTCCTTGGGTAGCACATAGACAATATATAGCGTTTAATTTGTTTATTATATAAATTGATAGCCGATAAATTAGACTCACAAAATTTAAACAAGTCAAACAAGTATATATACAATTCACATATGCGGATAAAATATTGGACCTACATAGATGATTTCACCTTCAATTAAATGTAAAATCTTAATCTTTTTGATTTTGATCAAATCGATGTACGCGCGAGTATATGTTAGATCCTAATTATAGAAAAAACTTTTAATTGCAAAAATATTTTCGATAATTTTGTTTGGCCTAACATGAAGGATTGACCTCTGTGATTACATGACAGCCTATGATAATGTGTAGCTTAAACCGGGGAAAATTTACCGACAAACGATGTACCAATCGAGGCTAACCAGTAACAAAGAGGAGGAAATAAATATGATTTGGTATATTGTGGTGGCGAATACTTACATCACAGTTATGACCATTTCTACCTATAAGACAATCGGACCGCAGTTGCATACTAAAATTACATCCATTAATAGTTAGAATTTCATCATCTGGTGGTACTATAGATAATATCTCCAGTTGCTGAAAATGTTATCGAATTTATTGATGTTAGTCTCCCTCAATGCTACGCTACTCAGTGTCTATCGCTTGTTCGGTACTCACTGATCGACGCTTCACCGGATGCGTTTTATCATTTAGAGTATATGGTGCGAAAATAATCCATAATTAACCAAACTGTCCACCCTGAAGGTTGATTATGACTACCGCCACTATTTTGATAAAAATGTCAACAATCGTATAATAAAGTTCATCATCGTCTTATGAAATAAGAAAGTTCGCAAACGTATCAGAATTCTTAGATGTCTACAAATCGTTTATATATAAATATCATTCTCTCGGGCATATAATCTGATTAACACTCAATGATTAACAATTAACCTGTAACTTGATCTTCAACGTTTTCCTGCTAGTGGTAAATAATAATTCTGTATTATGTTAAGAAATTTTCCGCTCAGAACCTTTTGTTACAAATTTGCACGATCTCTGGCGTTTTGCGTCCTCCGCTAAGGCGATGCCATCGGCAGAGTCGACCACATGGGCTTTACATGGTAAGGGAAGTCAAAGCACATATCATCGTACATCACGTTGAAGACTGTGTTATCCAGAACAGGCCGTAGTCAAACCTCACCAGTAATCCCTTAAGTTTTCATTGGTGTGATACTTCAGTCTTCTGGCTTCTTTAGTACCGGTATCCGGATAAATGCGTTCAATATACAATTTTAATTTTTTTTGTCACTTAAATTTGTCATATTGAGTGGTACATTTGGTTCAGTGTTATAAGTAGGTTTCAATTCGATTAGAAACTCGTGGACCAATTTGTCGCTAGTAATGTTTATCGTTTAGGACAAGATTAGGCTATAGTATTACTTTGAGAGCATGATAGACAAAGTAATATATGAATGCCAAGTTTATAAGCAAGTGATTTAGTAGCTTGCAGTTGGTACAACAAATTGAAGAATTGTGGTTATTATCTGACATCATATTTCTAGGACAGACATTTTGACTCATCAGATGAATGGCTCGATCGTCTCGGCGATTGAAAATCTGTTTTGCTTACTTAAACGCATCCACGTATAATAGCATACACATCACTTAATCAGTATTCGCACTTTTCGAAATAATATCTAACGTTGTGGAAATTTGGTTTGGTCAGTACATATACATACGGATGTATTTAAATCCGAGATTTTTGAATTTTAGTTCAAAATTTTACTTTTGATTTTACAAAATTTTAATTTTACAAAAAATCTTAGTCTGAGAAAGACTTATTAAAACCAATAAGAAGTTTTAACCAATGCACCATATGTTTCTTTTTATTTACTTACCTTACGCCATTACAGTCAAATCGAGGTACGGCTGCTAACCTGCCCCTATCGGAACTCGAACCCGGTATATCCCACTCCAACTGCCGCAGCTTTAACCTTTGCGCCACCTGGGCGGTTGCTTTGGTTGTGATTACAGGTGAATATTGTCAATGTCTTACTACACAAAAAATACAAGAAAATTAGTGTTGTCTCATGGATATACCTAGAGTAGCGTTATCCTTATATCAGAGCTTTTATACCAGAGAATCCTAAAGAAAGTTCAAGTTAAGTATCTTTTACAGCTGACCTAAATCTTGACTATGAGGATTTTTCAATCAATGAGTTGCGTAAGGTATGTATAAAGTACAAACCTACGACAATTAAAACGTTTCTTAAGCCTGGTTTACATTCAATGACTTTTGCAGAAGCAGACAATTAAAACGGGATAAACTTATTTAAAGCCTTGTGTGTAACTAAAGGACAAAAATAAAATTAAAAAACCATTTTTTCTCTTCGTTTTGTCTCTTATTTGTACACAGAAACTTATAGTAAAAAAGTATAATTGATTCTTGTTAAGAATTGTGTGAGAGAAAATTAATACTGGAAAAAAATTTTCTTGTTAAAAATATTTTCAGAAATGTTTCCAATTATTTTACAAGAAAAATAAATTAGTTATAATAAATTTATGATTGCTAACAAGAACTACACCAAAAGAAAAATTTTAGAATTTTTTTTCATGGTTTATCAAGCCTCAAAAAAAGTTTTATTCTAGTGTAAATTGTTTTCCTGGTGTAACTCTCTCTTTCAACCAATAAATTTATGATATAAAATTACTTGATGGAAAATATTTTTAACAAGAAATTTTTTTTCAAGTATAAATGTTAGAAAAAATGTACATGAAAATAATTCCTAAGAAATTTTTTTAAAGGAATTTTTTATTTGTATTATTTTAGATCTCACTATAAACCAATTATATAGATATTCTTATTTTCTTGACTCCATTGATTGTTAAGGTGTATCTTTGAGGTTGATACAATTAAATCAGACGTTGGTAATTCAAATTCGTACCAGGTATAAACGGTTTTCGTTGGCTGAATTGTTGTTTCCTCCACCACTCGAGTATCTCATTCGCTTGTTGAGGGTGATAAAATTTCAGCACTACTTCTTACTGAGGTAAAATGGATGTGTCCAGCCATATGTTTCCTACAAGGAAGTTTTATACATGCCTTTGGCGGTTTTGAGGTGGAGGTCAGTCTATCTCGAGATTGTCCAAAGGTGGTTAGGAATTGATGACAGGTCCATCTATACACAAAAAAGACTGTAAAATATTAGTTGTAAATTGTCCAGAAATGATCCTTTTATAGAAGCATTGGTGTTGATATTTTCGATCAAACATCGGGATTATCTGAATTGGATCCCAAGGATACTAAATGGTGGAAAAATTATTGTTTAATAGATTTTTAATGATGGTCGCTGTAAACTCTTGGATTGTAGTTTCGGAACAACGTCGACCAAAAAGGTGTATTTATTGACCTTATTACAGAACGAAAAGACTTTTTCCATCAATTGTCCTCAAATATGGACAACGTTGTAGGTAACAATTACGCTTCAACCACCGACAAAAAAAATGTTAACTATAAATAATTTATACATCTCTAATATTATTGTACAATTATAACTATAATAATGTATTGTCATTATCATACATTTTTATCAAAATCAGCACCACATTAATATTTTACTGCACTTCCAATTGTTCAATGTAAATTTTTTTTCTATGATTTGAGAATTGAAGTAGAAATTATATTTAATTTCTTATTAAGATACTGAAAAACTTTTCTTGTGAAATTATTGTAAAATTAATGAAAAAAATATTTTTAACAAAAAATTTTTTTTCCTGTACAAATGTCCTTATATATAAAAAATTAAGATTATTTCTATTTCTTAAATTAAGTGCTTAAACGAGTAAACCAGAAAAAAAATTAATACAATTGTTTTTTAGGATAAACAAAATGTACAAAAAAATTACCAAGAAAATTTTTTTCAAGCAATTTTTTTTCTTTATGTTTTCGTTTACAAGAAAGTTTTTTTCAAGTATAGAAAAAATTGACGTGAAAATAATTCCTAAGAAATTTTTTTCCAGAAAATTTTTATTTGTATTATTTTTTGATCTCACTATAAAACGATATTCTTAATTTCTTATGTTGGATTTTGTGTAACCGGGAATAACTGGAAACAATTATTCTAGCGATGAAATACCATCTTCCTCATTCCCACATTAAGTTTGGTAAGACGTGCCTTACACTGTGGTAACTTTTTGATGTAAAGATATAGTTTTGCACTTGTTGATGTTGAGATAGAGCAAATTGGACTCACACCAATGAACTCACACCTTTGAACGATGCAAAGGTAAATAAATTCCTCCTGCACTGTAAAGGTTTCGTTATATTATCTATAATTTTTTTAATTTTAAGATTGCAATCTCTCTAATGTATAAGAAGTTAGCCCGAAAAAACCTTTCATCCCGAAAAGTCTTTTTTTTTCTAAGATATGTGTCTTTGCTAAAATATATATACATTTTCAATTCATCCCGAAATTTTTTGGATTTCTAAAGGGAGGAAAAAAATTATCCCGAAGAAAATGTTAAACCGTCTCTATGGGGTGTTCTTACAGTAACAGTACCACGTTTTATCATTTACTTTATAGAAAACTCATTATAAAAAATATACAAAAATTTATGTCATATCATTTCAAATAAATTTTAAAGAAGTCAAAACAGTTTTTCTCAATCAAAATATATGTAACATTAGCAAATTATTCACTTTGAATCTAAGCTCTGAAGCTTATGAAGAAATCACGGCGATCTATGATAAAAAATGACCATCCCGTAAAACAATTTTCTCATCTATTCGAATGTAAAAATCATTATTTTATGAATTTTACTGAAGAGATCTGAGAGATGTCTCCCTCAAACGGCATATGGTTATGACTCACTTCATCGTTTAAAAACTTAATTCCAAAAGCTCATTTAGAAATCACGGCGATCTATGATAAAAATGACCATCCCGTAAAACAATTTTCTCATATATTCGAATGTAAAAATCATTATTTTATGAATTTAACTGAAGGGATCCGAGAGATGTCTCCCTCAAACGGCATATGGTTATGACTCACTTCATCGTTCAAGAACTTAATTCCAAAAGCTCATGAAGAAATCACGGCGATCTATGATAAAAAATGACCATCCCGTAAAACAATTTTCTCATATATTCGAATGTAAAAATCATTATTTTATGAATTTTACTGAAGGGATCTGAGAGATGTCTCCCTCAAACGGCATATGGTTATGACTCACTTCATCGTTTAAAAACTTAATTCCAAAAGCTCATTTAGAAATCACGGCGATTTATGATAAAAAATGACCATCCCGTAAAACAATTTTCTCATATATTCGAATGTAAAAATCATTATTTTATGAATTTTACTGAAGGGATCTGAGAGATGTCTCCCTCAAACGGCATATGGTTATGACTCACTTCATCGTTCAAGAACTTAATTCCAAAAGCTCATTTAGAAATCACGGCGATCTATGATAAAAAATGACCATCCCGTAAAACAATTTTCTCATATATTCCAATGTAAAAATCATTATTTTATGAATTTTACTGAAGAGATCTAAGAGATGTCTCCCTCAAACGGCATATGGTTATGACTCACTTCATTGTTTAAGAACTTAATTCCAAAAGCTCATGAAGAAATCACGGCGATCTATGATAAAAAATGACCATCCCGTAAAACAATTTTCTCATATATTCGAATGTAAAAATCATTATTTTATGAATTTTACTGAAGGGATCTGAGAGATGTCTCCCTCAAACGGCATATGGTTATGACTCACTTCATCGTTCAAAAACTTAATTCCAAAAGCTCATGAAGAAATCACGGCGATCTATGATAAAAAATGACCATCCCGTAAAACAATTTTCTCATATATTCGAATGTAAAAATCATTATTTTATGAATTTAACTGAAGGGATCCGAGAGATATCTCCCTCAAACGGCATATGGTTATGACTCACTTCATCGTTTAAGAACTTAATTCCAAAAGCTCATGAAGAAATCACGGCGATCTATGATAAAAAATGAACATCCCGTAAAACAATTTTCTCATATATTCGAATGTAAAAATCATTATTTTATGAATTTTACTGGAGGGATCTGAGAGATGTCTCCCTCAAACGGCATATGGTTATGACTCACTTCATCGTTCAAGAACTTAATTCCAAAAGCTCATGAAGAAATCACGGCGATCTATGATAAAAAATGACCATCCCGTAAAACAATTTTCTCATATATTCGAATGTAAAAATCATTATTTTATGAATTTTACTGAAGGGATCTGAGAGATGTCTACCTCAAACGGCATATGGTTATGACTCACTTCATCGTTTAAAAACTTAATTCCAAAAGCTCATTTAGAAATCACGGCGATTTATGATAAAAAATGACCATCCCGTAAAACAATTTTCTCATATATTCGAATGTAAAAATCATTATTTTATGAATTTTACTGAAGGGATCTGAGAGATGTCTCCCTCAAACGGCATATGGTTATGACTCACTTCATCGTTCAAGAACTTAATTCCAAAAGCTCATGAAGAAATCACGGCGATCTATGATAAAAAATGACCATCCCGTAAAACAATTTTCTCATATATTCCAATGTAAAAATCATTATTTTATGAATTTTACTGGAGGGATCTGAGAGATGTCTCCCTCAAACGGCATATGGTTATGACTCACTTCATCGTCTAAAAACTTAATTCCAAAAGCTCATGAAGAAATCACGGCGATCTATGATAAAAAATGACCATCCCGTAAAACAATTTTCTCATATATTCGAATGTAAAAATCATTATTTTATGAATTTTACTGAAGGGATCTGAGAGATGTCTCCCTCAAACGGCATATGGTTATGACTCACTTCATCGTTTAAAAACTTAATTCCAAAAGCTCATTTAGAAATCACGGCGATCTATGATAAAAAATGACCATCCCGTAAAACAATTTTCTCATATATTCGAATGTAAAAATCATTATTTTATGAATTTAACTGAAGAGATCCGAGAGATGTCTCCCTCAAACGGCATATGGTTATGACTCACTTCATCGTTTAAGAACTTAATTCCAAAAGCTCATGAAGAAATCACGGCGATCTATGATAAAAAATGACCATCCCGTAAAACAATTTTCTCATATATTCGAATGTAAAAATCATTATTTTATGAATTTTACTGAAGGGATCTGAGAGATGTCTCCCTCAAACGGCATATGGTTATGACTCACTTCATCGTTTAAAAACTTAATTCCAAAAGCTCATGAAGAAATCACGGCGATCTATGATAAAAAATGACCATCCCGTAAAACAATTTTCTCATATATTCGAATGTAAACATCATTATTTTATGAATTTTACTTGGGTAATTATTAATTCTGAAAAATCAACTGTTGTACTTCGGATCGTCTTCGGTTATAGCCTAATGGTTAAGAGTGTTTCTCATCACGCCGCGGTCAATTTAAATGCTTCGGATGACATGAAAGCGATTGTGTGAAAAGCATTCGTGGGGATGACCACTTACAATGTGCACCAATATGCATACATGATTCGTAAGGTCTCACGGAAGGGCTGTTTACGGCCTTTAAGCTATAGATAGTATTTTAGATACTTGATTATCATTTAATTATGATTTTGTTTTGATGAATATTATTTTTGATTATATTTATGTCTGGCGAACGTAAATTATCATATGAGGTTCAATTGAATGCATTTGTGGATTACGAATTGTAGCTACGTATGAAGTAAGGTCATCATATTTGTGCCACTTTTGATTGACAGTAATGTAGCTGATATAGTGCCCAGGAACATAACTAACAATAGAGACCAATTTGTATTCTTTTTCATTCAATTGTAAAGAATCTTGAATATCCGCCAGATTAGTTTTTTTTTTGGTTTAGATATGCGCTTTCGGTGTAAATAGTTATTATATCATGATAAGTTAATATTGTGTTGGTCATTGTATTTGCACAAGTCGTGCATTTAAAATTTAAATAACTATCATCCAAACAATCATTTAAATGTGTAAAACCAAACTCTATTAGCTTAAGCATATCAACTAAAAGATACTTTCGAGTTTCAATGCACACTGTCAAGCATTCCGTGCATTCTAATTTCACAGTAAGGCTTAAGAAACTTTCGAGTAGTTTATTTGCAATATCTAATATGTTACAGGTACAATCTTTCTGTTCACCAAATATATCAATCAAGATTTTTTTTCGTATTTTATATACCATTTGTAATTCATTTTCTAGAATATAAAGAAGTAGTTGTTCTGGCCGTTTTTCGGTTTTAATATTAAGCTGCCCTATTCTACTTAAAGCTGCAGCTAAAGATTGAGCTAATGCATCAAAAGCGCATGTATTAATAAAATAATCGCAACTGTTCGTAGCATTTAAGAGAACTGGTAGACTATTTGCCTTAAAAGTAATTCTCTTACGTAATAGAGATTTAGTTTTACGTACTGGCGTAATCGTTTCATTCTCATGTTCCTTTGATCCTTGGCTCAGAATTTCCATGCTTGTAACAGCTCGATCCAATTCTGACATCTGGTTTAACTCTGATAGTTTAGCTAAATTAAAGCTTGAGTTTTGTTTCGGAGTTGTCTGATTTAAATTAACTCCTTTTCTCTTCCAAGTAGATGCACTGTTGTGTAAATCGAGAATCGAGGATTCAGACGATTGTGTGTTGTTTAAGCTTAATTTTGCTTTAATTGATTTTTTTGGGATATTACAGGATACTTGTTTATAGATAGATTTGTTCCTCAAATGAATTTCCTTCAGAAATCTGCCAGCTTTCACTGGTATTTTTCCTAAACTGTAAGAAGTTTTAATTCGACGTTTTATTGTGGCAAAATAATTCTCTACGTGACTATTACTGTGCCGATTACCTTGATTTATTAACCCTGTCCATAAAGGGGCAATTGTCATATACTTTTTTAATGCTAACCTTAAAAATTTTGGTTGATATAAACTATTTGCACCAGCCACACTATCACATGATAATTCTTGTTCAGAAGAATTTTCGTCACTAATTTTTAAGAAATCTTTATAGAAAGGGCTTTGTAAATACATGGGAAATGAGTTATTCTTTGTCCGATCTAAATTAGTATCTCGGCCATCGTTCGTCCATAAATGAATACTATCATCTGCTCCTAGAATTACAGTTGAAATATTTTCCATTGCTTTACGCACAGAAGTTGTAATATATTTATTTGTTAGCATAATAGATATATATTTCCAAATTTCTTTTAATTTATTGTAATCTTGCACCATAAACATAGCAGCGAAGATTTCCTTTACTAGTTTTTGTTGAGTCTTAGGAAAATGGTTATTAACATCATTTGCCAGGGTATGTGACAAATGCCAACAGCATAAATAAACTAATACCAGTTCCTCTCGTTTTTTAATTGTATGGTTATTGATTATCCAATCGTGAGTGATATGAAGATAATCAACGATATCCATTTTATTGAATGCAAATAATAAAGAATTCATTTCTGCGAATGAAAAATCAATTACGACTGAATTAAATATGGGCCATTTTTTAAAATTCTGTTCAGTATATAACCTATACGAACTCAACCATCCTCCAATGGAGTCAATTGTATGGCTCGAACTTACCATATCTGTTATTGGAAATGGAGAAGTTGTGTCAAATTCATTAGTCTTAACTGCTATGACTAGGGCATAGTATAAAATAATTTTACACGGTTTGTAAGGAGCTCTAACTATACCACCAGTTGCATCTAGATAAGCAGTAAGCTGGCCTTTGTTTTGCACACGCATCATTCTTAAAATGTCGTTTTGCATCTGGCTAAATGTAATTATACAAAACGGATGGTAATATAATTTTTGGATAAATGCATTTTCGGCGTTAGTTTTATTTATTTCTAAAGCAATATCCCAAAAATCATTTGCATGTTTGTCGCCATCTTTTAACGCCTCAGATCTTATTTTTCGGAGAACGGTATGCGACTTTGCATCTATAATAGTATTCGTATTTTTAACAAACGCCGCATCTTCATTTTCAATTAACTCCTCTGCGAATTGCTCTACAGAGTTACTTAGTAACTTTTTTTTAAGTAGCATTCTTTTAGTGGATGAGACGCGCTGAAATTTTTGAAAAGGATGAAATATGGCTTTTCCTGAACTGATAACGTTAAAACTGCCGATTGACAAGTTATTGTTTACTAGTTTAAAAGTACGACAGGTATTTTGTTTGTTGGTATGACCACAATAGGCTCGAATAACTAAATGATTTTTTGAAACGTCGTAGCCTTTTATATTGATGAGACACCCTGTAATTTTGGTTAATTTTTCAGAAATAATTACACTGTAATTATGCAATTTTCTGTCTTTAATAGAAAATATTTTATTCCAAATAGTAGTTGGCAAATGAATTTTAAAATTTTTTCTGTTTTGTTGCATTGAATTTGGCAAGAATGTTTTATGGGAATCCAAATTATTATCATTTAACTGTCCGAGCTCTTTCACCTCATTTTGATGTAACTCGCTGTTTAAATTAAACATATCTCCTAAGTCGATTATATTTTCAATACTATCATTGGTAGTTTGAATGCTTGATTCTTACGTTCCAAACGAAATTTTTTCTCTTACATTTTTATTTACTAAACTGATTTCATTTAAAATTTCTAAACGAAGATCAGTAGTTTTATTGATCGGTAGGTTTTCTAAATTTTCAATTTCCAATTCAGGGTGTGAAATGAAATTAAAATCTGGTTTTTCAGAGTAACATAAATTATTAGAAACAATTTCAATCGCGTCAGTATCGCAAAGTGGTTCTTCAAAAAATGGTAAATCGTTTATGAGACCAATATTTTTTTTAATCGTTTGACGCCAAATATTATAGATTTTAACACGATTTACAACAGAATTTTGTATTTGAAGAGAAGTGCAAATACTTAACATATCGGCAGAATTTTCTTTAGTTATTTTGAGGTTCGATGTTAAATTTAAGTTAAAAATTTTTTTTAATGCTTCACTATTTACAACACTTTTTTTTAATCTATAATTGTATTTTGAACAATTATTTTTACGTTTTGTCATTTTAAAATGAAAACACTGCAAATGTGTTTTAAAATAAACGAAACTATTAAAAAAAAATATTTATCGTCTAAATAAATTAAGAAAGAATTAGTATAAGAACTGAAAACAAACCAGAAGAAAAGTTAGAAAAGAAACTAATTTCTAAATAAAACTGTAGGACAATACTTTCAACACAACAACACCAAATAAATTTAAAAAACACGAGCTATAACCAATTTTAAGGACATACGATAATTTACGAAAAACACACTAAGAGTACGATGCAATCACCACAAAGTCTAAAAAGGTATTAAACATAACACAGAGAAAAAATTTCCTTTTATACTATTTACAAAAAAAAAAATTATTCATTTGATTTTTTTTAAACTATTGAAAATGGAAACTGCTTTAAAAATGCTAAAAATTCGCCGTGATTTCTTCATGAGCTTTTGGAATTAAGTTCTTAAACGATGAAGTGAGTCATAACCATATGCCGTTTGAGGGAGACATCTCTCAGATCCCTCCAGTAAAATTCATAAAATAATGATTTTTACATTGGAATATATGAGAAAATTGTTTTACGGGATGGTCATTTTTTATCATAGATCGCCGTGATTTCTTCATGAGCTTTTGGAATTAAGTTCTTAAACGATGAAGTGAGTCATAACCATATGCCGTTTGAGGGAGATATCTCTCGGATCCCTTCAGTTAAATTCATAAAATAATGATTTTTACATTCGAATATATGAGAAAATTGTTTTACGGGATGGTCATTTTTTATCATAGATCGCCGTGATTTCTTCATGAGCTTTTGGAATTAAGTTTTTGAACGATGAAGTGAGTCATAACCATATGCC
Organism: Tipula lateralis; assembly: GCA_963932295.1. Lineage (NCBI taxonomy): Eukaryota > Metazoa > Arthropoda > Insecta > Diptera > Tipulidae > Tipula > Tipula lateralis. The sequence goes on along the minus strand of OZ010736.1, from coordinate 165,506,389 downwards.
GTTTGAGGGAGACATCTCTCAGATCCCTTCAGTAAAATTCATAAAATAATGATTTTTACATTCGAATATATGAGAAAATTGTTTTACGGGATGGTCATTTTTTATCATAGATCGCCGTGATTTCTTCATGAGCTTTTGGAATTAAGTTCTTAAACAATGAAGTGAGTCATAACCATATGCCGTTTGAGGGAGACATCTCTCAGATCTCTTCAGTAAAATTCATAAAATAATGATTTTTACATTCGAATATATGAGAAAATTGTTTTACGGGATGGTCATTTTTTATCATAGATCGCCGTGATTTCTTCATGAGCTTTTGGAATTAAGTTCTTAAACGATGAAGTGAGTCATAACCATATGCCGTTTGAGGGAGACATCTCTCAGATCTCTTCAGTAAAATTCATAAAATAATGATTTTTACATTGGAATATATGAGAAAATTGTTTTACGGGATGGTCATTTTTTATCATAGATCGCCGTGATTTCTTCATGAGCTTTTGGAATTAAGTTCTTAAACGATGAAGTGAGTCATAACCATATGCCGTTTGAGGGAGATATCTCTCGGATCCCTTCAGTTAAATTCATAAAATAATGATTTTTACATTCGAATATATGAGAAAATTGTTTTACGGGATGGTCATTTTTTATCATAGATCGCCGTGATTTCTTCATGAGCTTTTGGAATTAAGTTTCTGAACGATGAAGTGAGTCATAACCATATGCCGTTTGAGGGAGACATCTCTCAGATCCCTTCAGTAAAATTCATAAAATAATGATTTTTACATTCGAATATATGAGAAAATTGTTTTACGGGATGGTCATTTTTTATCATAGATCGCCGTGATTTCTTCATGAGCTTTTGGAATTAAGTTCTTAAACAATGAAGTGAGTCATAACCATATGCCGTTTGAGGGAGACATCTCTTAGATCTCTTCAGTAAAATTCATAAAATAATGATTTTTACATTGGAATATATGAGAAAATTGTTTTACGGGATGGTCATTTTTTATCATAGATCGCCGTGATTTCTAAATGAGCTTTTGGAATTAAGTTCTTGAACGATGAAGTGAGTCATAACCATATGCCGTTTGAGGGAGACATCTCTCAGATCCCTTCAGTAAAATTCATAAAATAATGATTTTTACATTCGAATATATGAGAAAATTGTTTTACGGGATGGTCATTTTTTATCATAGATCGCCGTGATTTCTTCATAAGCTTCAGAGCTTAGATTCAAAGTGAATAATTTGCTAATGTTATATATATTTTGATTGAGAAAAACTGTTTTGACTTCTTTAAAATTTATTTGAAATGATATGACATAAATTTTTGTATATTTTTTATAATGAGTTTTCTATAAGGTAAATGATAAAATTTGGTACTGTAACTGTAAGGACACCTCATAGAGACGGTTTAACATTTTCTTCGGGATAATTTTTTTTCTCCCCTTAGAAATCCAAAAAATTTCGGGATGGATTGAAAATGTATATATATTTTAGCAAAGACACATATCTTAGAAAAAAAAGACTTTTCGGGATGAAAGGTTTTTTCTGGCTAACTTCTTATACATATCTCTCTACTACTTCTTACTGAGGTGAAATAGATGTGTCCAGCTATATGTTTTCTACAAGGCTGTTTGGAGGTCAGTCTATCTCGAAATTGTCCATAGCTGGTTAGGAATTGATGACAGGCCCATCTATTGGAGGTTTCCAGGTTAGTAGATTAGTATTGTGTTGTCTTGGGATTATAAATTGTGTCTAACTTTATAATTTTATTTTGTTTATATAAATTATAAAATTAATTGTTACATATATCGGAGCAACAAATTAATAAATTTATTTCAGAATTTTCCATTAATATTTTAATTTTATAAACCGACTGGAAAGAGAAAATTGACGTTTGTAGATTATGAGATTAGAAGCGAAATTATCTGGTGCTAACAGTATTTTAGTCACGATTTGCCAGGTTTCTGTAACAGGGTCGTTCTTGCTTAACTAATATAGATAAGGATACCAAATGTTTTATGTAAACTAATTTTTTATGGAATCTTACTTAGCGCTTGTTCCGATGAATCAATCATCAATCAATACCAAGATTTTTAGCGTGACTTCTTCTATAAACGTCTCTCTTGAATACGTGAAATGCTGATACAACAGCTACTAAACACATATACTAAAAACTCAACTGATCGTTGTAAAAAAAATTACGTGGACAATATTGTTGAATGTTTGAAGATAAGTTCAAGGCGGGATTTAAATGTACAAAGCGTAAATATGATAAAGATGTGGTTAAGATGCGATTCGCATCCTGATTATGTGTAGGACTTAAAACTATACACCAAAAGACTGCAGTATCAACTATACACCAAAAGACTGTGAAATGTTGTAAATTGTCCAGAAATGATCCTTTTATAGAAGCATTGGGGTTGATTTTTTCTGAATTGGATCGCAAGGATACCAAATGGTGGAAAAAATATTGTTTTATAGATTAGAAATGATGGTCGCTGTAAACTACTCTTGGATTGTATTAACGGAACAACGTCGACCAAAAGGTGTATTTATTGACTTTATTATAAGACGAAAATTGCAGGCGTTATTCGCTCTAATAGAACTGGTTATGGTTTGAAAAGAAGAAAACTCACGGATCGAACTTCTGGACATTTATCAATTTAAGACAACGAGATATATTGGTTGTCGGATAAATAAGATTGAATGACGAATCAGAACCTATTTATGGCAAACCTATTTTACACCGTTTCACTTATTTATTATCTTTTAACTTTCTTGTGCATTTTTATAATCAACATGTATGATATTTAATATTTATATATAAGACTTTTTCCAATAATGTATTGTCAAGTACATTTTCATGAAAATCAGCACTACATAAATGTTTTACTGCACTTATATTTTTTCAATGTAAATTTTTTTCCATGATTTGAGAATTTAAGTAGAAATTATTCTTAATTTCTTATTAAGATACTGAAAAAACTATTCTTTCCAGTATAAATCGCCTTAAATATAAAAAATTAACATTATTTGTAAACGAGTAAACCAAAAAAAAAATTAATAAAATTTTTTTCTAGGATAAAAAAAATTTACGAAAAAATTACCAAGAAAATTTTTTTCATGCAATTTTTCTTGTTTATGTTTTCGTTTACAATAAAACTTTTAATACTCACATTTTATGTTGGATTTTACATAACCGGCCATAAACGGCGTTAACCTTGTTTCAACGGAGACCTTACGAACAATTTAATGCTTATTGGTGCACATTTTAGGTGGTTAAGCCCAACCAATTTAAGCGTTCGTCTGGTGGAGGCAATGTCTAGTGGAAAGAATAGAAAATTTTAGTGTTAGGTTGGTATAGTAAGAAACATTTATGGTAGAGATGTATTAGTTGATTTGCGAATTTTAGTTAGTAACGTTTGTATTCTAAGCAAGTTTAATCATTTGTTCCTGTGGGTCCTTTAAGGTATGTTTAAAAAGGATTGTCAGGATTTAAAAAAACGAATGTCTCTTTTGCTTATGCATGACTTTGGCGGTTTTGATCTGATGGTCAAATTTATTTCGAAACTGTCGCTAGCTGGTTAATAATTGTGGACAGGTGACATCAAATTGTACATTTAAAATTGGACTTTTTACTAACCCGATTGTTAAAATCATCCGTTTAATACTGTAATACTATAATAAATGTGATAATACTGTGCATTAACAAATATGTGAGAGCTATATAATTTTTATTTCAGAATTTAAATTTTGCTAGAAATTGAAGAAATTAATAAACTAGTCACCTTCCCCAGGAGGATTGTAGGTCAATTCTAAATTGTGGTTCCACCTTGGTAGACTGTCAAATTACCGTTTTTGTGAATATCGGTGATCTAGTAAAGAGTTAAGTCTTCATACTTGAGGCCTTAACCAAATCTGCTCCAATTTATTACAAAAACCGATCTGCGATATCGTCTTCAGCCACATCTGTAAGAATTTTTGCTTCATCTCAACATCAGTTTGTATTTTTTTTAAATATTTGCTTAAAAATATTAAAAGTTGAACTATAAATAAATAAAAGGAAATAAATTGTGCAACAACAATTTGCCGATATAAATTTTATTCATCCTCAATAAATGAGAGTTAACTGATTAAAGATTTTTATTATTTGTTGGTTATATTTTTATTAATTTTATTTTCAGATAAATATTATTATTACATTTTTTTATTGGTTTAGTATAAATTTAAATCATCATTTTTCAAACGAAGAAAACTGAATATTTTGCAAGTATATAAGAAATCGTTAAATGGTCGTAATAAATAAAAGAAATGGAAATAATTATTAATTTCCTGTCAAAAGATTTAATAAAAAAGTGCGCACTTATATACCGTAATACTGATTGACAGACGAAGCAAATGTGTTGATTAGATTGCCAGACAGTCATTCATCTTGATTATAATATAAACTGTGTAAACATATCCATGGCCGAACAAAACAATTATCACTTTAACCTTCGTATATACAGTGAGACATTGTCGTATAGTGAAAAGCTTCCTCATAATTCTCAAAGCTTAAGCCAAACATTCTCATACATGGGTATTATAAAGTCATAAATCAACCATCATAACATAATCCCTTTTAGCTTCTGCATATACGTTATTCACGAAAACAAAAAAAAAATGCGGGGTCAAAGATCGCGAAACGTATGAAAAGCAATCGTTCATTACGTTTAGAAATCCAGGTTTGATTTATTATATAGACAAAATCGAATGGATTAGTAATTTATATAAAATTTCACACACGCGCGCGCAGAATATAAAACAAATCTTGCCTATAATCCAAACACTAAAACCATCGTCTATTCTCCATATGGTATCCATGTAGGTAACTTAAGACAAACAAAATCGTTTTATTTCTATATATTATATCTGAAGCCGATTGATGTTTGATATCGATAATTGATGATGAATTAGTTTTTCGTTTCGATCGTAAGTGGTTTCGACGTTTTATAAAATTATAAATCAAAAGTGTTAATTTTTTTTACTTTATAGTGTTTTAGAAAATAAATAAAATCAGTAGCTGGTATTATAAGATTAGCATTTATAATTGATGATTATTTGATTCGAGATGTACTTGAAATTCTTTATGCTGGTAATTAATATATATATATGTATCTGATATATAATGGAATTTAACCATCGAACTGTGGTTGTATGTATGACATCAGGCAGCGAAGCATCATTCGCCCAGAAGGTAATACCCTCATTAAAGGTTATATATTTCGCAATTATATGCAGCACACAGCCACCGTAACAATAATACCAAACCAAGCATAACAAATTGGATACATATTTTATAAAAAAAAACATCGATCGGACACCATATGACCTAGAATAATATAAAATCGACTACTCATCATTATAAATGACCGTTCAACTATATATAATGTATAAAGATGATACCATTTCGAATACACAACACAACGTAAAATCTGATTTAAGATTATCTCCATCATCCATCGTGCAAATCATGTTCGAAATAAATGAGAAATGCCTATCGTTATTCCAATAATACATAAATGGCGGTACAATCTGTTTTATCTATATAGAAAGAGCATTTCTATTTAAATCTTTAGTTTTTTTTTTCTAACAATATGCCAATATCGTATAATAATAGTTTTTTGTATTCATCTTAAATTCATAAAACGAAAACAATTATTATTTTTGCATATCAAACCGATATCCATCCATAAGACCATAAGAATCGCGCGCACAAGACAATCAAGATCTTATATAATATATTTTGTACTTATGTATCTAGGTTTTTGTTGTTGCAATTTTATCGTAATTTTATTACAATACACCAAGATAGTATATTTTATTGGAGGATCGCGAATATATATGATGAAAAATCACAGTATGGTACATTTGATTGATCATAATTTAAAATAATTTTATTTCGGGATTACATATAGTGATCGACACGGTAATAATAATTTACGATGTGAACGGTTGTTGTATATAAACTATACCATAATCTGTTTACTCTCGATATATTTCTTATTTAGAAGGGATCGTTGATCCCTTGCCAAATACATACATAAAGGAAATATTATACGAGAGACCCAAAATCGCCGATATATGCAATCAATTGATTTGTTTTTGTATACATATATCGGATTGGGCATTTATAATTTTATCGCTATACTTAACAATTTATATCATACATAAATATATTTATCCCGCGAAATGTATATAATAATCGATTAAAAGGTGAAAATAAAAAATATAAAATTGATGGCCAATTTCCACCTAAAAAGTAATAAAACGACGAGCGCAAATAAAAATATTATTAATGATCTCGGGTAGCGTCTTTTTTATTATACTTGTACAGATGTTTATTGCATGCCTTAACAAACACTTAATGCGCGTTATATAATATATTGGTTTGGCAGCAAAATTCGCGCTTGGTTCGTTTATGAACTTTAAACGACATATTGCCATATAATTGACTTTGTAAACAAAAGCTTAACTTTGTGATTCTATCTGTTTCGATCACGAACGAGATCTTCATGATCAATATTAACGGCTTAGCGCTATCGTTAAAGAGTTGAGGTACAGATGTTAATTTTGAAGCCAATGGAAACTGAAAACTATTCAAGTCGATCAAGTATCCACCTAGCAGTCATTTTGATCTAATCAACCACATATCATATGGATATTTACAAGAACTTAATTAGGTTGTCAGAATAACAATGTCTTGAGGTGTATCACCTTTTCGAATTATCTAATGCTAAGCCCAACTCTTTGTTGAACACTAGAATTATTAGCAAACTGTTATTTGAACGAGTTGAATAAAATCGAAATCAAACATATAAATTAATGCAATCACCTAAAGGTGAACGATTGTTCTTGAATCTCTGCATGGCCTTGGCCAAACTCGCGCTACTATCAAAGTATTTAATTTCAAAGTATTTAATAATTCATGCCAATTTCGTGATATTTTATAAAGAATGAAAAGTAACCGAGATAATACCTTTAAAAACCAATTTCATTTAATCAATCAGATTTGGGCTTAGTTTTCAGAATTGCAAGTCAAATGAACGGTTTCAACAATCGAAGTTCTAATTTACTTCCCAAAAAGAGTTCGCTTCATTAGACTGGGAATTTCTGGACGATAACTACTATTGCTGAACAAATCTTGATACACGGTCATTCAATAATTCCGTAGGATGACACATAGATGGCGTTACATGAATTTTTTCCACATGATTTTTATTATGCCTTGATAAAAAGCGGAGCAAACTCTGCTCCATCGAGACAAATAGTATAGAAGTGGATTGCTGAGTTTGAATGTGGTCGTACCAGCACAAATGATACAGAGCGCAATGGACGCCTAAATGAGGCTGTTTTCCATAAAACATCAAAAACATGCACCAATTCGTTATGAACGATCGCATTGATTATAAAGATATCAGATGGTAGTGTTTTTACCATTTTACACAAACATTTAGGTAGGCGTAAGCTCAGTGCAATGTTTGTGCCGCATGTACTCACAGTCGACCAAAAACAACAACGAATCGATGCTTCGGAGGAATGTTTGGAGCTGTTAAACCGCAACAAAATGGAATTCTATCGTCGATATGTGACAATGGACGATACATGGCACAATTACATACCAGAATCAAAAAAAGACAGTCAGCTGAGTGGACAGCAGTCCAGCATGACGAACTGAATCAAAAGCGAGCAAAGACGCAACAGTCGGTCCCAAAGGTGATGGCATCTGTATTTTGGGATGCGAACGGAATAATATTAATTGACTTTTACTGTGCACTTTTGAATCAATTCAAGGCTGAAATCACAAAAAAAGGCCACATTTGCAAAAGAAAAAAGATTGAAAATTTTGAATGAATTGGGCTCCGAATTGCTACACAATAACCATAATCCCCAGATTTAGCCCCAGCGGCTTTTTTCTTTTCAGATCTCAAGAGCATGCTTGCTGGAAAGAAAATAAAGTCCATTGATGAAGTTATCGCTGAAACTAAGCCCATTTGGATGAGAAAGAGAAATCGTACTATAAAAGTGGTATTGCAAAGTTGAAAAATCGCTATACTCGTTGTATCGCCCTCAAAGGCAACTATGTTGAATAATACAATCGTTTTTATTTTACTTATCCTACAGATTTGAATGACCTTCATTGTGGTCAAATCATGTTTCTGACCTTTACAGAAAAATCATTATCTATACTTCTGTCGTCGCTAGATTTGTTAAAAAAATTTTAGCGTAGCTCTGCAAATGACTGGTGTGACAAATTACCAAATGACATTCGTATTTGGTTTAAGCCCGATACGAACACACGTCTTGTGACTTGTGGTAACCAAAACCCACTCTGTTAAAATCATTTTTGATTCCGGATATTTATTAGTAAATTGATTTAACTGGTTACATTTGCATATACGGCTTATTCAATAAACAATCGGAAGCTACAGGATTAACTCTAAGCATTGTACTTAAGCCGAGCACAATATTCTAAAAGCTAGACAGAACAATTCTTCAGAATTAATGCACTCGAACTTATAAAGCGAGACGAGTTAAAAGTAACTGGAAATGCTGAAATGACCCAGGCTTACACTACCAGACTTCGTTCCATCTTATTACTATACTTGTTCTGGGAAAAGATTTATGAGCTATTCATTTACTATGTTGACACCAAATATGAGTCGATTTCTTTCGTAAAAAAAGTTTGGCTTAAGCGTAGATAACTCAATATTACGGTTGTCGGAACAACACTGATTGCTTCCCGCGGTTACTACGCATATCAGACACGACGTTTTAAACCGTTTTGAAGCTAGCTGGACTTATCTTTTGAAAGAAGATGGCGAAACTAGTCAGCAATTGCATCGGACGAATATGTAACTAAATTGGTGTAAATGGTATCATTCTATTCTTAAAATCAGCATGTGTCATTTCGCAGAAGTGTTAACAGCATATTTTTATACTATGACCATGTTAATCCTAGTGTAATAGCTGATGTATATCAATTACTGGGTGAAGTATATGAGAAACATATCAGTAAAATTTTAAGACTTAGAAAGATTTATGCCAAATTGAAGTAGAGCTCATGGAAGCGAGTGACTCAACAAGCTTTAAAATAAAACGTCTTAAACGACCATGAGTAACATGCAAAAACAAGGAAAGTCGATTTCTTATGAACTCAATCCAAGACAATCCGATTGCTGTATTTTTCAAAATTGGGACGGTTTTTGTCATAGAACCGTAACAGAAAACGAAAAATGGATCCACTACTAGAACCAAAAGGTAGGAAATAGTACGATGCTTCCGTTCATACATTAACTTCAAGAGCCAAAACAAATATTCATGGGATCATATCAACAACAATTGATGCAATTAAGCTGAGCATTGAAACTCAAACGCCAACAATTTGCCGAAAGGTGCGACAAAATCATGAAAAGTAAGCATGAAAAGTCGTCAACGAAAATTTGAAGTCATTTCAATGACATGTCCTACATCACCCATCGTATCCACCCATCGTATCCACCCTACTCTTTCGACTAGCACTTGTTACGGTCGACGACGTATAGTGTGATCGAGCAGACTTTACTACTTACTAAGTATCCAAAAATTGGGTCGATTAGATTGCCTCAAAATATGAGGATTTTTTTTCGACACGGAATCTTTCGTCTGCCTATATGTTCTACCAATTTCTCTGAATAAAGCGTTTACGCGATATTTGTTCAAAGTTTTATTTTTAATTGTAATAAAATCTTTTCTATTTTTATGAAGACCACGACTTTTATTAATATTGGTCAAAACGTTGAAAAATGTTGTGGTCAACTTTTGTGCCTAAACTTATAAGATTTTCTTAGTATGCTTATAACATTTTCCAATTATGACAAAAATGATCAATTTTGAAAATTTAGGCCTTAATTAATAAAAATATCTGATTCTTCTTCTATTCTTTACATATATACAAGGGTTGGCACTCGAAGTGTTACCAATTAGAATGCTGTGAATTTGTCAATTTTTATTTCAGAACTTCAGTATATATTGTAAAACCAGTTCAAGTTCAACAGAAAATATGTTATTGTTCGATGTAGCCACCTAAACCGTACATAATTGCATCGCGTCTTTCTGAGAAAGCTTCTTACGCCGTACAAAGGTGAGGTGATGGCATTTTGTCTCATTCTCGGCGAGGAGCAATTTTAAAAACCCCAACCGTCTCATATTGTTTAGTTAAAACATTGACCTGCCGAATCCATTGAAAAATCCATTGGGTAAATCCATTAAGTCAGGGGAATTGTTGTGAAATAATAAAGCTCACCAGAGCTTCAAGCAGACACATTTCGATTTTTCAACCTTTTGAACTGTGCCTTGTCGTGAATAAACTTGTATTGTGGCTTTCACTGTTGAACTATTTGTAGCGATGTTGCTGTTTATGAATGTCTACCTACATGGCGTTGTTTGATGATACCATAGTTTGATTGTAATGTGTTATGTTTGCATACTCGTACACAAACAGTTTGTTCATATATTAAGGTTATAGCTAATGGTTGGCTGTGGTTTTCTAATACAGATCAATAAGAAACTTATGTTGGCCAAAAGCTGAACAAGATATCATATTGCTTGGCTGCTACAGCAGCGATAATTTACCTTTAGTGGAATTTTCCAAAATCCAAAGTTGAAATCCGGAACGTTACAATCAGCACAACCGTTCCGTCAAACTACTGCAGCTTTAATAGTTTTTGGATTAAATCTAGAGTAAGTAATAATTTGTAGCACGTCTGGGTAGTATTTTATCCTGAAAGTTTAAACTAACAGTAACGATTTGAATTGATTTAATGAGATTAGGTATATAGTTAGCTTAAATACGAGCACCACATACCTTAAACGTATATCTAAGTTTCTTCTTCCTTATACGCTTAAGATAATTGGATAGGCCATATCTAGCCATTACTTTTCCGTAATGCATACAATGTTAGCTTAAACGACGTTATCTTAGTTCTCTTTCGCGGTTCTCTTATTTACGTCCTTACCTTACGCTTTGCAGCCAAATCGAGAACGTACGGCTATAGGTCTGATTTCCCTAATCATCTGCACATTACATAGCTCCATGCCAGCCTATAGTATTGACATTGAAGATGGCTCGGCCCATGGGTTCTGCACTCCAACTGTGGTACAGATTTTGATTTTGAACCAATGAAAACTGAATACTGTTCTCGATGATGGAGGATACTTCATCGTTGCAACTTGATCCAATCAAATATAGATATCATATTGTCTTGAGGTATTTTATTGATAAAAAGGTATCGGTGACAGTCATCGATTTGGGGAGACACCTCTTTGATTGACCAATCATAATTTTATACGTGTTAATTTCGTACAGGTATGGTTCTTCCCAACTTGTACGACAATTACTTGTATGCTGTCCAAATTGGAGTTATATCGTAATAGTTCTCTCATTTTTAAAGACCAAAGATATAGTTCGATAAATTTTAATCTATACGGCTTAAAGGCCAATAGCTTAAGCTCCATCTGGAACATTTATTAGCCCAAAAATATTCATGCTTGATGCATATTCTTATTATATCTTCTAACAAATGATAAGATACCGAGATAATACCTCTAAATCCAATTTCACTCGTTCCTGCGTTATTGTATACTCTTAACACCTTAGGAGATATACCATTGATTAAACCAATGAATGGTATTGGTTTTCATAATACCAAGCATCTATATATTGAGCAGTATCGACTAACGAATTTCTCCTTTACTTCCCAAACAGAGTTCGCTTCATCAAATCTTGATAGTTTGGTCCAGTCATTTTTTAGACCGAAGCTTTACACATGACTAGTGTGTGACAAATCTACAAATAACATTCATATTTGGTTTAAGCTCAATTTACGAACTCTCGTTTTCTTTTGAAATCAACCATTATGGTCAATTATGTGTAAGGATATTTTACGTGGATGTGTCCATGTTTGAAAGTAGATTTTACTTGTCACTTTAATCGTAGATTGAAAATATTCGGCTTAAACTATAGGATTAATTATGGAATTGTATTTGAGGCGAGTACATACACGGGTACAATATCCTAGAAGCAGGACAGAGTAATTCATCAGCATTAATACGCTCTGTGTGAAGTGGCTGGAAATGAATCCATTCATACTAGACATCGTTCCATCTTATTACTACTTGTCCTGGGATAAGGCTTATGGGCTGCCATCATTCACTATGTGGACATCAAAAATGAATCGTTTCGTACATTTCTTCAGAAAAATAAAAATTTAACTTAGGCGTAGATAATTCAAAATTACAGTTAGAGGAACAACACTGATGGTTTCCTATATCACGACGATTAGTGCTGATGTGTGTGTATCGTTAAAAGTATAGGAAAAATATTACAACGCATATCAGACTTAGCGTTTTAAACTTTTCTGAATCTAGTCGGTTCAATCGTTGTTCAACCGCTTATGTGCAACAATTGATGTATGAAGTTGTTAGGGGACAAGCTCCATCAACATCAACATATGCGTACTGATTATGGCGTTGTATACGTTTTTGACCCCAGTAAAAATAAAGATTTATGCCAAACTCAAAAGTAGCACACTGAAGCGAGTAGCTCAATAAGTTGTTATGGAAAGTGGGTTCCGAATGACCTCATGCCAAGAGACCACGAATGCCATATTATTCAAAATTGTAACGATTTATGGCATTTAATCATAAACAAGGATGAAAAGTGAATCCACTACTGAAGCCAAAACGCAGAAAATAGTGAGGTATACACACCAATATTCGTTGGAACAGCTTGAAACAAAACCATCACGGGAAAACGTTACGAACAAGAATTGAACCAATTAAACCGGGCTTTGAAACTCAAATGTTCACAATATACCAAAAGGTGGGACATGAAACATGAGGAAGAAGTTGGAATCCCAATATATAATAAGAGTTATTTTTCACTATCTGATTACGACCAGTGGTGTGAATGAACACATTTATGGCCGCCTGTTGGGCTCATTGGCCACATATATGCTGTCCACGTAAATCGGACCTATAACCTTACATCCTCAAGTAGACTACGTAATGGTGTAGAGGAGGACGTAAATAAGCAAACCGCAAACAAAGAAAGAGAGCATTGAACCCCAACACAGGTTGCAAAAAAAATAAGACAGACATAGAGACAAATAGGAATGTCCTATATACTCCACCCGTCATATATTCATCAAAAATTGCTCCTTTCGACTATCACTTATTCCGATGACGACTCACATGGTCTGACTGAGCACTACTTCAATGCTTACGAAGAAGCAAAAAATTGGGACTATTCTTAAATCTCAAAATATGATTAATTTTTTCGACGTGATATCTTCTGCCGGAAATTAGCTCGATGTCAAACAGTCGTAGCTATAATGATGTGCAATACTTTGAATAAAAAGCGTCCTTTTGCCTCATTCTTGGTGAAGAGCAATCTTTAAACCATCGGCTGTCTCATATTTTTTACTTAACACTTTGGCAAGCAGAATGGACCATATGGAAAAATTCATTTAGTTTAAATCAGGGAAATAAAAAGGCCTTTTTTGTCAAGAAATAAATTTTACCTGAACTACGAGCAGACACATTGAGATATTTTGCCATTTGAACTGTGCTGTGTCGCGGATTTCGTTGAATTCTGACTTTTACTATTTCGAGCGTTGTTAATGTCCGGTTCAATGGAGTTGTCGTATTGGTCATATAGCCAAACATTTTGTTTACATACAAAGGTCGTAGCAAAGGTTAAATGCAAAGCACTGATGTTTCCCAAAAAAGAACAAGATGTCATGCGTTGCTTGGATGCTATAGAGTAGCAAAAAAGCAGCGTTAAATTGGTAACGAATAATGGAAATGAATGATCGATATCTTGTGGCATGTTAGTATAATTAGCTTAAATACGAGTACCACATACCATAAACGTATATCTATATCTAAGTTTCTTCTCTACGCTTAAGATAATTGGATAGGCCATATCTGGCCATTATTTTTCCGTAATGCATAACAATGTTAGCTTAAACGACGTTATCTTAGTTCAAAATCGTTAAATGAAATAGAAACTTATGAGTCTTATTTATTATAGACAAACAATAATAATATAATCTTCCACGAGTATGTACATAGCTAAGCTAGCTAGATACCAATTGTCATTTTCTTTATAAGATTATCTTAGATATCCGAATATTTATGGGTATTGTGTATATATAGAGAGAAAACAATTGTTCAAAACTATAATAAAAATAAGAAAAACTGTATCTTAATGATGATTGTTTAGGAGAATGAACAAAAAAAAATTGAACCTTAAAAGACACAAAAGATTTACATATAAATTTTATTAGTTGTTGGATATGCCTATTATATACTCGTATCATATTATGTACATAAAATAATAAAGACAACAAGCCGAGTTAAGTTGTGGGCTCATTTTTATTCCAAAAGTGGACATAATTTATTAATAAGTGGATATTTGTTTAAGATAATTAAGTTGTTTACGTTAAGACATCACTATAAACTATACATATGTATATAGGCAGCAGTAGTATACACAATAAGAATGTTTGTATCGCAGTTGGTACATGGCATCTATTGTTATAAAAATATATATATATATATATATATATATATATATATATATATATATATATATATATATATATATATATATATATCGTTAAGTATTATAATTTTTGTGTAAGACAAGAAGTTAACTTTAAGAGGATTTATTTATCGTATACTTAAAGAAATTATAATGAAACGACAACACAACATGCGTAACGGGTGGTATATAAGCAGGTATACCACAAACTCATACATTTATATATGCACTCGACTCCATCTCATGTCAAAGTGTAATTTTAAAACATTTCTACATACATATATGACGATTGCGTGATGCACAAGAAATATATAATCTTATACAATCGTTTAATGATATGTACATTTTGATGTCAGTGTTTTGAATAAATTTAAAAACAGAATGAAATTCTTACGATGTATCAAATCTTACTTTTTTGTTTCATCATTGCACTCTATATACAGTGTGGACCATGAGTATTGCTCAAACTCGTTGGTTTTGGTAAAAAAGTCGTTAAGCTTAGCCAGTTAAACGCCATACTTACTATTGTAAAACCACCCAGGTGGCGCAGTGGTTAGAGCTGCGGCAAATGGAGTAGGAGGTACTGAGTTCGGGATGTAAAATGAAATGTTCAGAATCGATCTTCTGGGCGGTGCGATCGATAGTGTGAAAGAATCCATCTGAGACCCCCTGTTGAGTTTATAGAATCTGTAGGCCGTCTCATCTTCCATGACAGTACTATAGGCGTCCATGGAGCTATAATTTCTATAGAGTGCAGATGGTTTTTACGTTAAATTGGACCTATAGCCGAAACGCCAAATTAAAAGTCGGATGTCACAATGGGCCAACTGAGCCTAAGTGACGGAAAAAAATTATAAAAATAGCTATGATTGTCCTGGTATATATATTAAAGGCACGAGCTTATTTGACTTAGACAAGTCGAATGTATGCCATATTATAAAAAAGCTATGGTATTTCCATTTGCTATGGTGCCGTACCACAACGTTGGCTGTTGGTCTTTATCCAACAGGCCAACACACGAGATGCTTTACAACGTAAAAAAGAGTAAATTGCAATGATGAGACAATATTTGCATTCAGTTGAGCCATGCTGTTTTTAACTGCATGAAGGATGCCCAAACAAAATGCCTCTTTCTGAGAAAAAAAATTAACATACCATATCCTTGTGGCTACTATTGAGCCAATGACTTACTTTGATCAAACAAACGTTGTAGCAACTACGAAGCTAGTAAAGTAACAGTAGTAAACTTAAATAACCTATGTAGCATATACCCTATAATGTGGTTGTTTTTTGACTAAAGTAGAGGCCAAACAGCAAAAAGGCCACCACTATCAGGAACGGAATTTTCAATAATATCCTAGATTGAGTTATTTTTTGCATAACAGGAACGCATAGGAAGGCTTAAATTATGGCATATAGACCAGATGTAAAAATCATACCTTTAAATGACGCCTTCCAGCATCTTAGCATTAAGCCTACAATCATTTTCTAATGACCCCTTGCTAGGTATCCGATCTACACGGTTGAAAAAAATGGTTTAAAATTGATAAAATTTAAGTATTCATATAATTCCACGCAAAAGTTGTTATTAAACTAATTCATTGACTTTGTATTAAATTTGATACCGATACTTGTTAATTTAATAATATTATAATATAAAAAATTTCAAAACAAAAAACTATTAAATGAATACTAAAGCGGTATAAACTATTTTTATAGTATTATGATATAATTTTAATAACAAGACGTATAAAAAGAGTTGATACTAATAAAATATAAAATTAAATACATTTTTGTATTAAATACTTTAATATCTAATAGGTATAAATTTTATATAATTTTTGTGTAAAACTAAAAATAATATTTGAATTTACAATACAGAAATTGTATTAAAATAATACTTATTGAAAATTAAATTTATTGATATTAATAAACTAAGGCTGGATATTTTATCTAAAGTTGATCTTGAGGTTATTGCTACAAAAACTAAATTACTATTAAGAATAAAACATACAGTAGATTCATTTAGATTTAATATTTATTTAATTTTAAAAAGCCTATAAAAATTACATCAAGTCCATAGAAGTTTTAATCAAAATTTAAAAAATATATATTAATTAGAAATAAGTATTTAAATTCAAAATAATTATTTGAAATAAATAAATAAGTTTTTCTTGATTTCACCAATTCGTAGTACATATATTTTCATCAAAAACACATAGATTTCAACTGGCTGCTCATCTGTCTTTCTATTAAATTTGACCGGTCCATGGTGGCAATAATCGAATTAAATTGACGAAAGATAAGGTTTGCATGTCCCAATCTAAGAGATAAAAAAATTAGAAAAAATATTTTAAATCTATGTCATTGTATAATTACCTATGTTTCTATCATGATTTTCCTGGAATATTAAAAAAAGCAAAAATGTGGTTCTGGTACCTCTCCCACACAATTTCGATATTTGGTGTTGCATCAAACCGGTGCAATCATAAGTAATCTATACAAAAACTTACTCATAAAAACTTAAATGTAAATTTTAAAACTTAAATGTAAAAATTTATAACAGACATTTTACTCACCAACTCCGGACACAAAAACGTATCGGCAATCTCCGTATATTGTAAAATTTTTCAATATGCTGCGTCTGTGATTATTGACTTTTTTTGAATTTTTCCTGGGCTAAATGAATTTCATCAGGCTGTGACTTGCACATTTACAAAAAAGCTTTTTTTTATATTACATCAAAATGGAACTTTATTGATTGTTCATCAATTCGAAAACATTCTTCATTAACATATAACTCACTGTCTACTAGAGTTTTTGTAATCTAGAACAAATTAAAATTATTTTAATACCAATTAGGCATTAAAATAAAACTCTTTTATGTTCTTTTCATATTTTGTTTTTATTAATTTAAAACATTTAAGGTATAAATATCCTTGCAGTTATTACTATAAAATATTAATACCATTATGTATAAAAACAATAATTTAGTTTATGATATTTATATCTACATGGTATAAAATCTCTCTTGACTTTTGTTTTGATAATTTTTATTTAAATTATTTTCATATAATTATTGTATTAAATTAATATCAAATTTTTAAAACCGTTTCAAAATATCCATGCTAAGGTTTTTGATATAATTTGATACAATTTTTGTGTTTATTTTATAATGAAAGTCATACAAAGAATCATAATACTTTAGCAAAATATTGAATCAATACCTAAAATTGTATAAATAAGTTAAATAGGAGCGATGGTATAGTAAAATATACCCAAATTTTCAACCGTGTACCATCTGCACATTGCATAGCTATTTGGTCGATGTATATGTATTGTCATCACTGTATACACAAGCATCTTATATGTACCAATTTTCGTGATTAAAAACATTTCGAATTCTATTTTATCTAATTTCAATTTTACTTTAGAGCCTTGCGTGCTCTATTGGAAAATTCTTTATTTTTTATTTAAACAAATTAAAAATAAAATAATAATAAAAATAATAGACTCTCCAGTCTTAAGATTATATGTTATTACTATACAAGATTTTGTTACATACGTACATACATATCATATACATACGTTTAAATTGGAATTTATTGTGAAGACGAGACGATAAAAAAGTTAAATTAAAATAATAAAACACTTCTATGTTGTTGTTTGTGTAAGTATATGGCAAAGTATATTGTCTTGTATATGAATTGGCGTGGTAATATCTTAAAAACCTAATACCGACTTCCTATTGACCTACTCTAGCAACAAAAGGCTCATAGTTCAGTAATTAATGTTTTATAATCATTGGTTGATCTTAATAAACATTTCAGTCGACCCACGAACTAATGGTTTATTTAAATAGTCGGTTTACCCATTCAAAGTTATCGAGTGCTGCCAATAAATACAGGCATTAATGATTTCAACTACAATAACCAACAGTTGGTTGGATTATTTTATTTTTTAAATAGAACAGGAACTAGTATACTTAAACGAGAACTATGACAAAAAAGAGTCAAGGGCATCCTCATCGAAATTTAGAATCGTATCTAATGGCCTGAAATTCATAAGAACAAAAATAGTACTAACCTTCCAACAAGACGTCAGGACAATAATAGCAAAATTCAAAATTAAAATTTGCTTGAATAAAGCAAACAACCGAATGGAATCAAATTCAACATCAATGGATTACGAAATATTGAACCATCCTTTTCTAATCAGCGAAACTAGTACCATCGATCAAAAATGGCAATAAATATAAAATTTTTACACCACAACTGCTATCAATGTGCTTGGCCAGGAAAACATTAGGAAACCATGAATTACTGATGAAACGTGGAAGAAAATCAAAGAACGTCACCAACTTCATGTTCAACTAAATCACCAAGGTATAACAGAAACATTTTATCAAGGTACAACAGAAGCAAGAAAAAAGTTCAGAGAATACACAAAGGTCAAGACTACACCAATGTGTCACTGAAAGATCACTGGAAAATTAGCAAAAATTTCAACAATAAAGTATCTCGTTAAATCCTAACCACAAATAAGCAATAACTTAATCTATGGCACTTTGACGACATAATAGCACTTCCAGATGGCAACTATATAACCAACTATGAACACCCACTCACCAATGAAGCGAGAAGTTAGAACCTATCATTAACTATAATGTCATCAGAAATGGTAACTAAGTTTAACCATGTAGATCTAATAACTAAAAAAGTAGCAACCTGACAAAGTGTGGAACAGATCATATCAACATTACTCATATTATCATAGAACAAACCACTCTTCGCAAACTTTGAATGTGATTCTTTTCTTGTCTGGATTTGATTATCTGGAAGCAACTTGGCAAAATAGGCATACCAAAGCAAATAATTGAACCAATCAAAGAAATGTATCGTAAGGATGGAAATAAAGCTTAATACAAAGGAAAACAAAGTGAAAAGTTCCTTAACTCGCGAGGAGTAAGGCAATACTGAGTTTTGTCTCAGCTATACTATTCCTAGTATCACTTGGTAGCATAACGTACAAACTCAATACCATATCCCCAAATACTATTTAATGGGGACATCACAGCTGGCATATGCCTGCTAACACACAGACATACTGACATGCAGCAAAATATTCAGAACGTGAAAGCAAAAGTTTCAAATAGAATTAAATGTTTCAGTTATAATGGAAAAATAAAAATGTGAGGGCGAAATGACAATTTTGGTAAAATTGCAACTCAGCCACCACACTCGCAAATCCAAGATTTCATGTGTCAATATCTTCTGTCACTAGACCAAATTAAAATTTTCAGACAGATCTGTCATTTAGTTCAGTTTTGATGATAGCCATTGAAAACAGAACACTCATTTTTAGGGGGAAAACCGTTACGCAAACCAAAACAAAGCTTGATAAACACAATGGGGACTTTTCACCATACAATAAAAAAATTCACAAGGGGTTTACTGATTTTTGTCGTACAAGCACAACTGATACCCAAATGAAAAGCATTGTTGACAAAATCCATAATACGGTATTGAAAGACCGCAGAGTGAAAGTGCTCGAGATAGCTGAGTGAGCTTAGGTGGTGTTATCGGCCAATAACGTCATATGGTCACAGTTTTTTTTGGATGCACGCAATAATCCACATCGATTACCTTCAAAAGATGAGAACAGTTAACAACGAATATAACTGCAACTTATTGAACTGTTTCAACGACTTTTGAAAAGAAAAACGACCGCATTGAGCAAAGAATAAATATCTCTACCATCAAGACATAATCGGGTGCACACGTGTGTCATGGCCAAAATACATGAGTTATGCTTCGAATTGGTTCCACATCTCCAGACTAGTTCCTGTTTTTGAACTTACAGAAATAGCTCGGCGAAAGCGATTCAGCTCTAATGAGGAGATAAACGAAGCAACATACGCCTATTTTCAAGGATTGGATGAATCGTACTATTCGGAAGGAATCGAAAATTGGAAAAACGTTGAACTGTATCTTAAAGCTAAAAGCGAACGAGGCGACTATTTTTACTAATCACACCACTCTCATACATTGTTAGCATTTGGTCAGTTGGTCGTAGAAATGTTCAATCACCTTGTTTCTTAACAGACTGAACAGGTAACTTTTTGATCTTTTAAACTAATTAACATTTGGCTGAAATTTTAAAATTTTAAAATATCTAAAAGTCATGTCGGAAACTTCCGGGAACGAAGCATTTAGTATGACAGCCCCTTATAAAGTGAAATAATACAAAATATCTTAAGATCAAATACTTTCTACAAAAACATGTCATGTATCGGTCTCAATTACCATGAACGTACTTTATTATATCTTCACATGCCCGATTATGAAACATTGAAGTTATGTTAAACTTAAAACCCGTAATTTTAATTTTATTGACTTAAACTTCACAACCCCTTCATACAATAAATATGTCCATTTCTTTCCTTCATATTTATTAAAATAATTAAAGCATAAAAATTGAACCAACTAATTAATTAATTTTGAATTCAATTTCAATAATTTTTGTAATTAAAATATCAAACCCATTGAATTTTCAATAATCGTTAACAAACCCACAAAACTTCAAAAAATATTTACGTTCTATATAAAGTCACACTGACCACCTCTTACGATCGCATAATATAAAACTGTCAAATATAATTTATAAATATTTGTTTTCGTTTTTTTTTTATTTTAATTAATAATTTCTTATTTTTCGTTATCGATAATAAAAAAAATTATTGTTTCGCGATTTCTTTTCAAGTAAATCACACGGCCCGTTTCTGTCTTATCGTTTTGTCTTATATACTCGTACATAAAATTAATAATGCATCAAAGTGTATACACGATATGTATAATAGTATATATTCTTATGTCAACGAATAAATGTTTTAACAAAATCTTTAAATTTACGACCAAATTCAAGATAAGAATTGTTTAAGTATTTTATATGTACTTTGCAACCATTAAACCTCCTTAATTATACAGATACAAATTTGGTCCGCTTCTTGAATGAAAGTATTTCGACTTTTATATAGATTTACGATTATATAGTAGGTATATGAGGTCTGATATAGGTGGTTTCATATTTAATATCCTAAGTTGCGATTCTTCAAGATGCTATAGCGAATTGGCTCCAGTGATCTGCTTTTGAAACAACTAAGGGTAATTTTGAATGTAATTGAAAGACATACAACTTATAGCCCCATCTAAGCAACTTTTATCCCCATCTAAGCATATTTTTTACATTCATATATTTGGATTAAAGAAGCCGATTTGTAGTGAGCTGTGCTCCAAACCAATTAAGTATTTGAAATTTTGGAACTTAACCGCGGAACATATCCTTGCTACAAGACAATTGGAATACGCCGTTTGGCCACGAGAATAACAATCTTGCAGTCGAAGAGTTAGATCTTCGAAATATTCCTGTTGTTTTGGTTAGTGATATCGATAAACAAAGGGGCTTTATTTTTGAAAATACGGAATTAAACGAAGCAAGCGAACGCGAAGAGTCAGGAACGAAGATTAAGCAACCTATAATGAAGAAATGCAAGTTAAAGAATAACGAGAAAGATTTAAAAAGTTAATTTGGAAAAACGTACCGCTCAATTTATCGGGATTGGGTGATTTTAACGGAGACATTCAGTTACCACAAAAAATTCGTAGCTGTAAACAGAGTCTCTTATCGATGTTTAGCTTATACTTTGATGATGAAGTTCTTGATCTGTTTGTAGAACAATCAAACTTATATTCGTCCCAAACAAATATTGCAAATATTGCTTATCCAGAGCTTTATTGGAATCCTCAAGTGGGTAGTCAGATAATACAAGAAGCAATGTCTTTCAAAATATTTAAAAAAATTAAAAGCATTCTTCATTTTGTGGATAATCGATCAGCGCTACCCAAAAATCACCCTCAACAAGTTTATTCATGATCAGACCTTTCCTAAAACTTTTACAAAGTAAATATGTCCTGATGCCAGAAGGGCATCTATCTGTCGACGAGCAAATGTGTGCTACAAAAATACGTAGTTATATGAAACAATATTTCCTCTTTATACCACATAAATGGGGCTTCAAAATATTTGCATTAACAGGAGGTGCGTCAGGTAAATTATCTATATTTCAATGCTTATGTTTCCTCTGGATTAATTTATAATACAATTACATGTATAACTTTCAAAGATACTCCAGCCAGGAAAATGATTACAGACTGTTGGACGAAAAACATCTTGGAGTGTCTGCCAACATATTCGTCAGGTATATCCCGCAAGATATGAACTATAAAGTGTTTTGTGATAATTATTTCACAACTATCCCACTTATATTATTTCTTCGAAAAGAAGGGATTCATTGTATTGGGACGATCAGGAGCAACCGAATTCCAATTCAAAAATCAGAACAGAACGAGAAATAAGCAAACTAGCAAGAGGAATATTCTGCAATATTTGAAGATGCTGACCTATCCCTAGTGCAATGGAAGGATAAAAAATCGGTAACGCTAGTCTCCTCATACGTTGGTGCCAATCTTGTGTCCACCGTTAAAAGATCGGATAGCAAAAAGCATAGCGAATTTCATTGGCTGATGATCACTGCGAGAATCGAACTCTTAACCGCGGTGTGATGAGAAACTTTCTTAATCATTACACTACAACTACAAAGTTTCAAACTATATTTTAAAAAAAAGTATTTGGGTATACGAATGCTGCAGGAATTTAGAGAAATGAGGTAAGAGCTTGTGCTGGTTGAGGAAGAACAGCCAATTATTTGAAAGGAACAATTCAAAAGAGCATCGCAGAATGATAACGGTATGAAAAAAACAATTTCCGGAGACTTTTGCCATGAATGGTGTTTAAGTCTACTTTTTAACATCTTATACACCGCCCAGGTGGCGCAGTGGTTGAAGCTTCGGCAGTTGGAGCGAGAATCGAAGAGGCAAAATGCAAAAGGGATTTTTCAACCATGAGATTACAATCTGTGGTGTGAATGAACACAACTATGACAATGTTTATTGTTGGAGTGCATAACTCATGGGCCGACCCATCTTCCATGCCAGCACTAACGGTTGGCATATACCGGGGTTTCGATAATGACGTCATTGAATGACTATGTGATCAAAATGATCAAATTCATCGCATCAGAGATATACTACCGGACATGCGATATGTATATGTACGTTCTGTCGTGACGTGAAGGTGCCAGCGAATTATAACAATTAAACTCGAAGTATCGATCTTATTACTTGATTGATTGTGGCGTGACGATAATTGTATTTGCGAATTATTTCAGTTACTCTAAATGCTACAGCCTCTCCTTTTAATAAACCTTTTTGGTGTTATGTACTTAAGAAATATTGTTCTTATGAATTGGTCAAATTGTCTTCAAACAGATCGTAAAACTATAGAAATTCCGAATACATCACCTTCCTTTTTATTCATAGTGGACAATTGATGTCAACAATTATTTTGGTCTAGCTTCAAAACATCTAGTGTGTAAGTTGAGTTGGAAGGATTGTTACCATGAAATGCTTTTCAGATTTTATTAATATTTGCTTTTATTCAAAATGGATCACCAATAGAACCTAAATTTGATTTATCAATATGTTTCATCAAACTCCTTATGTACTGTCGGTTATGAGTGATTGAGAGCAATACCTGGTATGGAGATATTTTGCACTTGCGTACTAGTTTCCGGATTAAAAGATGGATCTCATTAATGAACTGAAGTTAAACTCGTCATTGACCGTGAGAAGGAAATTTTTGAGCAACGAAGTATATTCACCATCACGGGGTGACTCATCTAATACTATTTAGAGCATCATTCTAATAATGGTGTAAACGAATAGATTTTGTATCAATTAAAATAACAAGGTGTGAAGTTCACCGTGAGTGAACGAAGAACCCAGAAGTTCTCTCAGTTCTCTTTCGGAAATTCGAATGTCAATCAGGTCGATCAGCCACTGACAAACTCGATGAAATTTTGCAATTGGCAAGACCGGCAAACAAACTGTCAGGAAATGGTGGAATCATTTGAAAAGAGCAGGCTACAAAAAGCTGCTTGATGTTTGGGTGCCACATGAACAAACTCAAACAAATTTGGTGAATCAAATTGACATCAGCAAAAAACGCTACTGCAAAGAAATGGAACCAGTTTTGAGTTGCAAATCATTACAGGTTACGAAAAATAGGAAATATACATACGAGAATATTACACGTAAGCGCTCGTGTCCGAATGCTGATAATCCTCCACAAACTACTTCAAAGTCAGATTTGACGGCAAACAAGGTTTTTGAATGTTTTGTGGGATAGGAAGGGAATTGTCCACCGTATATCCCGAACCTCGGCATCTGTAACATTTTCTTGGTGGTAAAAAACGACAGACCGTTGCGCCACTGAAAACCCACAAAATGGCAAAAGGTCATAGCTCAAAAAACATGGTTAAAATGATGCCAATTATGATAATATTTAAACATTTGATATCTTATACCATTAATGGTGGACTCAAGCATAAACATAAGCTGTACCGAATTACTAGATTTACTTAGCGCATTTATAATGGAATTAGGTTAAAACACATGTCCACATATTTGGTTTACGTAATCTTTAATAAGTGCACAACATAAATTTCTGGATAATCTGACAATATAAATTCTACTTTCAATAAAGGTAATTATCTTCTCAACGTTATAATTGATTTATATAATATACCTACTGACTTAATGTAGTTCTCCCAAAAAAAACTTAAGCAACCATAAATTGATAATCTTTTTATCACAAAATTGTAATTTGATTAATATTTTCCAATTAAAAATTCGAAATTCCATTGCATCAATACAGACAAGGTATGAAAATTTAATTACCTTATCGAGATTATGTTCATATGTACGAGGGCGGAGTGAAAAGTCTGGTTAAAATGAAACAAGGAATAATATTTGTCCAACGTTCTTTCAATTCTTCATTATGCATTTGTTGCATCGATGATCTCCTCATTAGAGCCGAATCTCTTTCCGCCTGGCCATTACTTCAAGTTCGGGAACAAAAAATATTCGCAGGAGGTAAAATCTGAAAAATATGGCGAATGTGGAAGCAATTCGAAGTGTAATTGAAGAATTTTGGCCAGAAAAGAACTTTTTTCTTCGCAAAATGCGGTCGGTTTTCTTTCAAAACGTCGTTGAAACGGTCCAATAAGTTGCAGTACTATTCGCCGGTGACTGTTCTTTCTTTTTGAAGATAATCGATGTGGATTTTGCCGTATATCGCAACAAAGTGTGGCCATGTCCTTGTTGGCCGATATACAACTACCACTATGAGAAATCGGCTCATATCCACTATGAAAAATCCATTGTTCAGCGACTGTTGTTTGGTCTCCAATGTATCCACATTCCCAAAACCTTCCTCCCAAAATGCGGCACGTTCATCTAAGATGCCTACTATGCCAGCTACCTCGTGCTAAAAACTGAACTTAATGACAGAACTTTATAAAAATTTCAAATATTGGCATATGCCATCTGGGATTTACGATTTTAGCGCCATCTGTTGCAATTTTACCAGACTTCTCACTCGGCCCTCCTATATAAATATAAAGGTGTGTAACACAGAATTTTCTTTTCGCACAAAATTTGAT